>JAPKID020001944.1:0-14002 GCA_026931265.2 Tropidonophis doriae | reverse complement strand
GTCTTCAAAATCAGAAATTTTAGCGAAGCTAAAGACTTCCTTTCACTTCCTCTCCATAATCCACACAATTATTTTTATGGACAGTGGACATATTTGTCTTCTTCACTTCTGCTACTACAACTGAGTCTCATCCATATATGCCAGGACATCATAAACATCACGAGGAAGCTGTGAATATCTTCCAACCTGACATTCTTTTAGTCAGAGGCAGCTTTAGAATAACAATTGTTCATCAATTCTGGCATTTTTCAGCAACTGAATCATAAGCAGAAGCGAGATGTTGGGGTGGAGGAGAGTGTAAACATAAGAAGCGAGTTTTCCCCTTTCTGGTTTACAGAAGATAGCAATGTGTAGAGTTCCCTGCAAAGATTGTGATCTATAAATGACCTAAGACAGTAGGAACACTAGAACGTAGGAAGAAGCCTTATGCTAAGTCTAGCTGTTCAGTATGGTCTAACTATTCTGCAAGCAGCTCTACAAGTTTTCAGTCAGGAGTTTTTCCCACCATTTCATCAACATACTGAGGCAGGAGCTCTATTTCACACAAGCTTCCTTATAAAGGAAAATGGGATAACACTGAGTGAATAATATCTGCAGCAAATGCATCTGTCCTATTTCTCAGAAAGCACACTTAAATTTGCTAAATTTCATTTGGCCAGTAGCTTTAGTCCCTAGCTAGAGTCTGCTGATATTGTATGACCAGGATTCTTCCATTCTGATCTTACCTAACATTCCCCAACCCTGAACAGCACTCGTAACTGTTCTTTTTCTACAGCCTTTTAAGAATGTACCAATAGTACATTGTGTTGTTCACCTACTCCTGCCATCCTAGATCTGAATCATTTCAAATATCAACATAAAAATATAAGAATTATTGCCCAATCAAAAACCCAACCTCTCTAAACTGGAAATTCTATAGCTATAAGATGCTTGCAAACAAGCCATGATAGATATTTGTTTTTTTTTCAGGCATATGACAATTGGAAACAAATTGCCTGTTGTTACAGACTTCCTTTCGTGTAGCTAATATTTGCTGATAGAGTTACTCTCTGTTAATTTATCTAATTGTCTTTTAAAATCATTGGCCATCACCACATACAGGAACAGTAAATTTCATATGCTAATTATAACATGCATAGATAAAGTATCTTAACTACCGAGTCTACTTGCCAATAATTTCATTTGGATGAATAAAGAATCCACTATTTTGAAAAGGGAAGGGATAGATCAGTTCTACATAATTTCCTAATACTACTCTTAACTTTAAAATATTTCATATACTTCTTTAGTCAATTTTAGTGATCTAAAAAACTATTCTTCATTATTATTTTCTTTAAGGTGTCATAATTCCCTGATTCTCTTTGCCAATTATGCTAATAAAGCAGCTCACTAGCCCCTTATAGTATACCTACATTTTAGATCAAACAGCCAACAAAAACTGTTGGAAAATATCTTAACTACCAGTCAATATTAATGGCATCTATGACCTCAACTATACATACATATGTTTACACACACATTCAGATTGGGGAAACATTTATGTAATGAATGCTAATCCAGGCTCATCATTCAATTTATTGATAGGTCTACATGGTGGTTTGGCTTATATACTTTCATCAGCATAGGCTAAAATGAAGTTATATCTGGGAATGCAGCCATTATCCTACCATGTTGTATGAACTAGCCCATTATGTTAAGCAATACTTACTCAGGCAAATTATATGAACAAAACTGATTTTTCAACTTCAGTTTGGAATCTAGGTTGTTTGTCAACACAACCATGTGGAGATCTATGTCACAGATCAAACTAATCAGTAATATGTACAGTGATATCGTATTATGTCTCAGAGTGTTCCCAGAAAACAAACTCTTTTGCATATGGAAGATTAGAACCCAAGAGTATACATAAAAATACTGGTGATGAATCAGACAACAGTATTCAAATAACAGCCAGCTCATCTAAGTTTCTAAGCAGACTGTGAAGGCTGCATCTTTCCCTAATCTATATACTACTAAAAACTTTCATTGTCATTACCTTAACCAAAAAGGGCATCAAAAGGCAACACCTTTTAAACTTAAATGAGCTAACTTACAGAATGCTTCCAAAATCCAGGACCCATGACTACAGGAAGAATTAAATTTGGGGAAATTATAGCTACATCAATGCTTCTGTTGCTGTGGATACATGACCTTCATTTTCAAGATACTTCCTACCAGCTGGGAAGGCAGATATCTGATGCTCTGCCAAGTTTCCACAAGGAAACTCAATGGAAAAGCCAGCAGAAAGTCAGGATTCATCCCTGCTCCCATGCTTTTTGGGGGGTCATTTTGATTTTCTGCTTAGGTAAGGAAATATCTCTGAAACAATGACCCAGTGAGGCACAGATTGTCTAGTTCAGTGATGGCTAACCTTTTTCTCCTTGCATGCTGAAATCGTGTGCATGTGTGCGACAGCGCACGTGTGTGCTCACACCTATAATGAAATGCACCCCGCCCCTGCACATGCACGAATGACCCCCAGGGTTTCCCTGCCTCTATGCAGGAGCACGACACACACACCCCGTGCCCCATTTTGGGCCTAGCAGGTCTCCCTGAAGCCTCCTGGGATCAAAAACGGGCCATGGGGTTCACGCCACCCCACCCCACGCACTCCCACTCCACTCGTATGTGCACACCCTGCCACGAATGTACACGCGTCTCTCACATGTGAGGCAGAGATGCAAAAGTCAGCTAGCCGGCGGGAGGCACGCGCGCATGCGCGGTGGAGCTGAGCTGGGTGATGGCTCGCATGCCTGCAGGGAGGGCTCCACGTGCCCCGTGGCCCACATGCCATGGGTTCACCATCACGGGTCTACTTTATTTCAATATTCTTTGCTTTCAGGGCCAGGGAAATAGCAGAAACCTTTATGACATGCTACTTTTGAACTACATGTGTAACTAGAGAGTATTCACTTACATGATCTCCCACAAGCAATCTGACATGATGCATTCCCAGAACCGAGGCATCATGTGGTGCTTCCAAACATGTGTAGCTCTGTTTTGAACTTTCCTCCGTCTTCTTGGCTTGAATCGATCTGACCGCCTGAGGGCCTTTCAAGTGCTAATCCTGTTTGAATCTTGGATTTTCTTTCATTTGTCCCTGCATTACAGAACTATTCCCAAAGGGTTTGCGGTTTGCATTATGGGCAGAAAAGGGGAGGGGGATGTAAGATAGCCAAAAGTATCCAAAACTTCCTTGGGGTGATCTGAGAGTAGAACTGCTGCTTACTCATAGAAATGACACGGCACATCCAGATGCAGGCTAAAGAGGATCCTGAAAGGGAAAATCTCCAGTCACCCTGGCTGCCCACTGGCATTTTCGGTATAAATGTCAGTGTGAGCATCTAAAGCTGAGCCAGAATGCTCTGGGCTGAAAAAGACCATTTGTAGAGTTTGGGCATTTGCCAACGCCAGAACAAAAAGGATCAATTCTGTATTAATAAGGGCTGGAGAGGATAGTCTAAAGCAGACTGTGTTTGCACATGGGCTAGATTTGTGATTAGCACATAATGCTGAAAATCCACCCAAAATGAAATCACGAGTGGCAGATTCAAATTGAGAAGTGGCCAAAGGTTCCAGGAGACATAACATTTCATGGTTTGCTTGCATTATCATAGAAACGCAGACACTCCCTGTTCTGCCATCTTCACTAAGGCCAGGGGTCTGTAAAGTTGGCTCTTTTAAGACTGGGGGAATTCTGGGAGTTGAAGTCCCCCAGTCTTAAAAGAGTCAACTTTGCAGAGCCCTGGGGTCTAGGGTGCTGGGTGGCAGGTACTTATGTGTTTGACTTCTAAAGTCCCAAAGCACTTTGGTTTCATCATTTTCTATAACTTTCTATATGTTATGGTCTCACCAGTTCTTGCTTGCAGGCAAATGGTATCTCTTATAGATACTCCAGTACACTTTTGTTGCTACTTTGTCATGATGTTGTTTGTAATTAATCTGTATGCACTTCTTGCAGAAACTAACTAAGTGGTCCACTGGGTCCTTTTTAGTTTTTTTGTTTTTTGCAGAAATATTTTCTATCTTTTGCTGTATTCTCAGTTATGGCTTTATATACAATTATTATTAAATGTATGTTTATTCTTAAGCTTTGGCGTTGTGCAACTAGAATTAGCCACTCTCTCCTTTTTCAGCTTTTCTGCTCTTAGCCATTGCCAGGTCTTGTTATCTGCTTCACCTGATAACAAAGTGAAGATTTTAGTTGTGCTGACTGTAATACTTTGCCTTGCCATGTCTCTTTTCTAACTTTCATTTGATCTTTCTTATCGGACAGTTTGGTCTCTTTGGTATTCATTAAGCCTTCCTAGTACACTAGCTTCAGTGCATTTTCTTCAATGTCCTTTAGATATTCTTTCACTACTTCTTTTTCTTCTTCAAATATCTGGTATACTTGTAATACTTCACACTCACCTATTTTCCTTCCTTCTACTTAGAGTCTGTCAACATTGCTACCTCAATACAGCACATGGTTCATTGCAATCATTTTTCTGGTATTCCTATCCTTCCTTCCTCCCTGTTCTAGTTCTACTTGAGTCCACATCATTATTCCAGCTGTATATCAATTGAAATTGCCCAGGTGTTAATTCTCTTGTTGGTGTTTCATTCACTTTGGACTTTAACATCTTCTTCACTCCTCTGATGTATTCACTACTATCCTTCTCTTTGACTTCAGTGTGCCTGGTGCTATGAGCCTGAGCTATACCAGGTATTTGTAGTGATCCTCTTCATTCAAACTCTCAATGTTATTTCCATCTTGATTCTTTCAGTTTTCATTGGATGGTGAAGGTGGTAAATTTGTCCAGTCCAAACTCCATTGCAATATTTTAGCTGTATATTCAGACAATGTTGAGTAGTGCTTTTATTTCATGTGATGTTTTCCATACAGCTTCAGATCATCCATAAAGGAGATATGATAGTCTGACACATGTTTTTGATGTTTGATAGCTATGACCTGCCTTGTTCAGTACTGTTGACAGAGTACTGCAGATGGTGAGTCTTCCTTAAAGATTGCTGTCTTTCAACATTAACCTCTCACAGTCTGTCAACATTGACAAACAACTGTATCTTCCATTGTGCCATTGATTTTTCTACAAAGCTTCTGATGTTTCTACTGACTCCTGTTATTTCTAGGCACTTCATATCCAATCATATGGAAGGAAGTTGAATACCTTCTTATAATAAATCCAAGCTATGTTCATGTTTGTCTTCCTTCTCTTAGTTTTCCAATCACTTTGTCAATTAGCAATTGTTCAGTTTTTATAGTTTCTTTTCTGCTCAGATGGAAAGAGCATGTTTTCAACTAGATGCTTTTGAACAGCATCAGTTACAATGCTAGTTAACCATGTGAAAATTGTTGCTAAGCAGGTCTGGGGCCACTCTTGTTAGTTTTTTTAAATTATCATATTATTTTGCCAGATATTAATCAACGTTCAATTTCATCTCTTTGCAGTATGTTATTAAACTGCTTGGCAATGAATGAGTATTGACCATTCAGAAATTTTATCCAAAAACTATGCAGTTTCTCTCTACCACTCTTGACTAATTCTTATCCCTTGCCATTTTATTCACCATTTCTGTTGTATTACAAGTTCTTTCACTTAAGCTATTTCCTCATCCACCTACTTATACAAGTTACAATCTTGTTATATGTAGAATTTGTTATTGTTCCATAGCTATGCTCTTTAACTTCATTGCATCTTCTTTGTCAGGTATTAGCTGGTTCATTGCATATACATACATGTAGTTACATACAAATGTAGTAAAATATGTGTTTTCATGACATTTAGCAATGGATGCCAAGGGAGGCTAGTGTTGTTGCACAAAGAGTCAAGTTACAATTAAATAACAAAGAACATTTTATTTCCTGATAAACATTTGGCTATATTTCTCTTCTCCTTTAAAATAATTTCAAAGCAAATTTTCTTCCATCAACTTTAATTTGTTTAAAAAATTAAAAGATAGTATTTCGCCTGCACTAATATCAACCATCTTTTTGGTAAAAGACTACAGACTAAAGTCACAGCAGTTCTGAAAATTTGAGCTTAGGGGGATTTCCAATGGAACAGGTCTGAATATAAATTTATAGTGTTCATTTTTGTGACAGTTTTTGACTGAACATTTTGTGGCTTGTTGAATTATGGGCCAAATGTCTAAACACTGGTGTCTTTACTTGAGTGGTCATTGGATACTGGGAATTATGATATATATATATATCACAACAGACTGTTAGAATTTGGAATAACTCAATGGTTTGGCTTGGTCGCTTGAAGCATCTGGAGTTATTTACACTGTAGGCATTGTTTGTAATGCATCTGCTTCCTTTTTGTGGTAACTTGGCTTCATAAACTGATTTGTGTTAAGCTGATGGGGAATGCTACTGAATAGTAGCTAAAGTCAGTTGAAGTATTAACATAACTGAACTCCATTATTCAAATCTAAAATTCTACATCATACCTAATGGCCATAAAGCAGGGAATTAGCTAAATTTCTTTATAAAGGGAATTCTAGAATGGAGGTTTGAGGCATTGAAAATGCCAGATGCCCTTCAGATCATAACAAGCAGAACATGACAAACAAACAAGCACATGTTCCTTCAAATATTCATAATCAGATAAGTGAATTGAGCCTCTCTTCAGAGCATGTACAATTATAATTTATAGTTTCAACATAAAATTCTACCAACAGATACAACTCCCTTCGGGCACGTCCAAAAGAAACTTGACAATGACAAAAGCCAATGTGAGTGTGAAATGGTGTCCAGACCTTTGAAGAAGCAGGCCAAATTTCCTATCATCTCTAGTGAGTCCATGCCAAGTTTATAAACTAGGATTATATAAAAAACTATGCTTAAGCTCTTATTAAATCATGGAGGCTCATGGTGACTTGGCCAGTCCCTGTCTCTCATTGCAACCTACCCTGAAGGGCTATTATTATGGAGAAAAACTGGAGAAAAACATTATATGTACATCAACTTGTGCATTTGAAAGAAAAATAGGAAATAACTGAAATGCAAATAGAATAGAACAGAACAGAATTCTTTATTGGTCAAATGTCACTGCACAGACAAGGAATTTGTCTTTGGTGCACATGCTTTCACTGTACATAAAAGTTTAGATACATTCATCACAAATCATAAGGTACAACACTTAATGAGAGTTATAAGTACAAATAAGCAATTAAATCATACTAGGAAAATCAATATAAATTGTAAGGATACAAGAACAAAGTTACAGTCATATAGTCATAAGTGGGAGGAGATGGGTGATAGGAACAATAAGATTAATATAATAGTAATGCAGATTTAGTAAATAATTTGACAGTGTTGAGGGAATTATTTATTTAGCACAGTGATGGTGTTCAGAAAGAAAACTGTTCTTGTTCTGGTGTGCAATGCTCTAATAAATAAACAGTAAATAACATGTTATTCAATTTATACAGGATCATATAGGCATTTGAGTGGAGTATATAAAAAGAAATATTTGTTTGGGTGGAGATGGCAATTTCTGTTGAATCAAAAACCATTCATTCAAATTTTTAAATTGTTTTGAATAAGCATTAGAAATAATGTTGATGAGTGACTGTGAGAGATGAGTAACCATGAGGGAGAGTTAACCTAAATCTGAACATTTATTGGTAGTTATTCTACAAGTAGGGTCACAGTAGTATCACAGGTAAGAAGGCCCTGTTCCCTATAAAGTACCTTTCCATAATTTATTTTGGAGGTCTTACAACTGGTTCTTGCCCTAGCTCCTGCCAACCTAGCAGCTTGAAAGCATACAAATTCAGGTAGAAAATTAGGTACCACTTTGGTTGGAAGATAACAGCATTCTGTGTGCCTTGGTCTAGAGTCATGCTGGCTAGATGACCACAGAAGCATCTTTGGACAATGCTGGCTCCCTCAGATAGGAAATGAGAATAACCCCAAACATAGTATCTAATATTTGTTGTTTTTTCTTCCATTGATGCTTTCTTCAAATACTGAAGTTGATGAGAATTAGACTTTAGTCCTAATAATACCTATCTCATGTACCAACATAATGGACACGTAAGGTTAATTTGGTATGTGCTGAATGTTCTTTATGATAGAGTATGATAGAGCTGCATGATAGAAGCATTAATGAACATAGGTTAAAAAAATTCATAAGTACTGTGAATTAGTTTTACTCTTATGAATGTACAATCGAAGAGAAGAAAATAGCTCAAAATAGTTCAAGAAATAAAAACAGGAGTCATCTATAATATATAATGTAAGGACTGTAACAGTCACTATGTAGAACAAACAAGCAGAAGTCTAGCAAAGCATATGCATGAATACCAACTAGAAGTTAGAATGACATAATGAAAACTCCTTAGTTTCACAATATATATAGACAAACTCAACTATTGTTTAAATTGTGAAACTGTGAGCATCATAGACCAAACAAAATTCAAAATGGTAGGAAAATCCTGAAAGTTTGACATGCAGCCATCAATGGATGCATAGAGATAAAGGCCACTTAAGTACCATTCAGAAGAGAGCTTAATAGCTAGCAAGGAAACAAAATCATAAGAATATGTCCTGTCCATCAACCAATAAGCAGAGATTAAAACCAGACAAGCAATAAGCAAGCAGAAAACAATAATTAAGGAACTACCAAGGTGAAAACCACTACCAGACCAATACTGATTGTACAAGTTATTGTATATAAGGAGTAAGAAAACCTCATATTCACTAACACTGATAATGATACCTGGTTGGGTAATGAAACATCTGCAAGCAAATAACCAAGCTAAGAAAACACCAAGGACACCACAGTCTCTTAAATGTTTCATATTTACTGTTAACATTAAGTTGAAGTAGTTTCAGACCTCTTCGCTTGCTCTACTCTTCAGTTTCAATGAGCATTAGAAATAATGTGTCTACATTTTCAGTTTCTATATGTAAACTGAACTAAACTAAACTATTGGGTTACATGTACTAAGGAAGTTGCAGAGATTTTGTTTCCATGAAGTGGCATCTCCATATAATTGTACTTGAAGCTACAATTGCTAATCTATTTGCCTTTTAAAAAAAAATGTATTTGATTTATATTTCAAAAAGCTTTTATGGATATTTGGCTTTTATGGAGATTTTCCTTTATTTTATTAAAGCAACAGGCTTGTAAAGCTAAAGATTAATACTGACTCCCACTTACCCAGAGAGTTCCTAAGGATAAACCTGAACCGGCCTCTCCCTAGTTCCACCGAAATCCTTATCAATATATCATGCCAATTCTCTTCAATTTGGTTTTCTGAATGGACAACTAGATTTTGTACACTATCAGAAAGTAGAACAGATGTCTTTGATATTGCTTCCAAATCAATGTTCTATGAACAGTGTTCACAATCCTTGGATCTAATCCAATGGGTGGCTGTCATAAGAAAGTGTATAATTCACTGAAAAAGTTGTCTTCGATGCACAATTCCCTGGCACACAGGGAAGAACATGGTAGGTCTTTAATATACAATTCCCCAGCACAATGGAAAATTAGAAAGTTCTGAGTTACGTATCAGAAGTTGATACTGCAGTAATCTCTATGTGAAACATTTTAAGACATCTTCTATCTAGAGTTAGATTCTAAAACTTGATGACAATTTGCTTGACTTTTCAATTCTGCCACTCAAGGAGAAATGTAAGTATCTATCATTCAGGAAGTGTGATAGAAGATTAATTGCCATATTTGTGACATTTTTGTGTCTCACAGGATATGGGGAGATATTTGTCATTTTTGTGTTCCACTCTTCTCCCTCTTGGAAACAACAATATTGACTTCAAATGCTTCTCTGAACAATCCAAGGATAATCCCATTTGTCATTTTTAGACAGATTTTTTTAAAAAAATTCACTGTTTGGGCTGTTAAAAATGTAGTCCAAATGTATGATGTTCCTGGTTCCTCAGAGGGAAATGGCTTCTTTTGAAATGTGGGGCAAGGACACACAGTGTGAACTAGAACCTAACAATGCTGGAGGCACTGAGAGTCACAAAACAACAACTGAAAGAGCTGGGAACTGTCACTCACTTTCTTCTGTTGGTTTTGAATTCTTTTCTCAGTTATTTTCTTTCTACACTCAGAATTGCAAAAACAAAAAAAGTTGGTTTGGTGTCTGTAATTAAAAAGTCTAACATGAATATACTGGGATTGTGGTCCAAAATTGCCAACTAACATAGACTATGGCTTTAGATTTGTGGACATTTGAAATGCTAATATCTACTGTTCATGTCTCTCTTTAGCTTTTTCAAATCTAATCTAGCAATAGCCAAATAGACAGATCACTATATTACTGAAGAAAAATGAATTGGTTCATCTCTTCAACCTATGTCTATTTTGCAGGTCTGCATAGCCATATACAATCTTGATGTTCATTCACATATTAATTTTATCATCTAAAAGCTTATAGGGCATATGTATTATTAATAAACATTATGCAGAGTTGACACTTTCTTTTTTATTCTGCTCAATTCCCATTTCATGATTTTAGTTAAAATAATTAAAGATTAAGAGTAGAGATGAAAGTGGTTTCAATAGAGATACATTACTATTGAATATGGTTCTGTTGGGAAGGGGTGATCCTCTTTAAGCAGATAGTTCCTCTAGTGGGAAAACTATACTTGGACCTGAAAAGCCTCTTAACATTTTTATTTTGCATATTTAAAAAAAAAAAAGCATCTCACTTGGATGCTTTGGTGTTGATCTTTGTTCAAGCATATATGTCACTTTCATTTCTGTGTTTCTTCTCCTAAGCAAAACATCCTGAAAGTGTTCTTGTTTATAGAAGACAAATATAACTTTAAGTTATGTGCCCTGAAGAATAGTTTGTTCATCTTCTACATCAACTGCCTTAGCAGATTGCTTCAATCCTCCAAGTAGTTCTTATTTATTCAGGAGAACCAGTTTGGTGTAGTGGTTAAGGCACCAGGCTAGAAACCAGCAGACCAGAAGACTGCTGCCTTAGGCCCAGAGTCAGCTGAGTAACCTTGGGCCAGTCACTGTCTCTAAGTCCTAGAAAAGAGGTGATGACAAACCACTTTCGAAATCTTGCCAAGAAAATTGCAGGGATTTGTCCAGGCAGTTGCCAAGGGTCCACACTGATTTGAACGGACAGGCATGTATATACATGCAAAAATCCATAAAATGAATAGATGTAGTGCCAGTGTAAGAGTGTGCTATCCCTATGTATATTAATGGAAAATAGAGAGATTTAATGTACACAGTTACAGTACTTACAATTGCCATTTATCACACCTTACTCTGTTCTTTCTCTTTTAAGAAAAGAATAGTGAAAGTGGTGGAAAAACAAATAGCATTTCATTGGTCATCCTAGATTAAATTTAGTCTGTTTCCAGTTTTATAAACAAGAAGGTGAATACAGTTGGTTTCAGTTTGGCAATCTAGAATTAAGAAATGATCTGAGCAGTACTTCAGTCTTTCTTCAACAACTGTCTTATTTTTCTCCCCTTTTTATCATTTTTCCTTATTTTCTTTTTTAGTTTAAAATTCCAGATTAAGAACTGCTTGCAACAGTGAAGAGTCTTTAAGTCTTCCATGAAACACTTAAAGATTCCAAACATCACATGAAAGATGTTAAATTTGCTGCTGTTGTTGTTAGTTGTGAAGTCATGTCAGACCCATCATGTTAAAGTCCTCACTATAAACCCAAAATGCTGGAGTTCCACTGCTGCCCAATATGCTACACATAGCACGGGAAGATCTAATGGCAATGCTAATGCAACAGGGAACAAACATAATCAATAACCAAATGCAGCCACCAGTGCCATCTACACCAAATACTTTCAAGAATAATTAACTTTTTACATTTAATATGTTCGGAACATCTGATTCACTTCACTTTTATAAAATTATCACCAGTACTCTGTTCTGAAGAATATACATATTTGCATATCTTTTGCTATAAACACAACTGATAAAAGTATCATCCAGATATGGTTTTTGATGGACATGTTTTTTCCCAATATGTATATTTTTTTTAACAAAATGCACTCATGTTATTCTCAGGTTACAAATGAGGGTGTGAGCCTGAGAAAAGAAATTTTCTCATATTGTAGCACCTCCTATCAAAGAAGAGATATACTGTAGAAAGGATTAGTTCATACATATGTATTAATCACCATTTCTTTTCTCCCTTCTTCGTTGTCTTTACTCTTTTCACATTATTTTTTTCTAAGTGGAACTAATCACTTTCCTCCCAGATTGAATTTTTTTTTCTATGTATGCCATACATCTCGTTAAAGTCTTAGTATGCGTTTTGTAAAACAAACCAAAATCTATTTTAAAGTTTCTGCTGTCATTGTCAATCAAGTTGAATACCATTGATTGGGCAACAGGATTGGGAAGGTGATATTCAAGTTACAGAAGAACGTTATTATAATAGTATTGGGATAATTACAGTACTTGTTATAAACAAGATATTTGATTGGTCACTGTGGGAATAAATTGCTGGATTAAATATGCAGGAGGTGTTCAACAATAGAAAATTAGTGACTTCTCTGAAAATCTTCAACCAGAGGCTGGGGAATCATCTATTCCAATTGTCTTGTGAATTACTTACACTGAGCAGAGAATGGATCTTGAGCATTCATAATGTAATTCTTGATGGAACTGTATCTACATGAAGAGAAGTATGGAGTGGGAACCCAAGGCTCTGTTTTAAGCACAGTATTCTTCAATATCTTCATCAATGATTTGGGCTAGAGGATAGATGGGGAACTCATCAAATTTGCAGGTGACACCGAGCTGGCAGGAATAGCCAACACTCCAGAAGATAGGCTCAAGATACAGAAGAATCTTCACAGACTCGAACAGTGAGTGCTATCTAACAAAATGAAATTCAGTGGTGAAAAAAAGTAAGGTTCTACATTTAGGCAACAAAGACAAAATGTACAGGTACAGTGTATGTGGTACCTTGCTCAATAGCAGTAACTGTGAGAGGGATCTTGGAATCCTAGTGTACAACCATTTAAATATGTGCTAGCAGTATGCTGCAGCTGCCAAAAAATCCAACAGATTTCTCAGCTGTATAAACAGAACGATAGAATCAAGATCACATGAAGTGTTAATACCGTTGAATGCCCTGGCAAGGCCACAATTGGAATATTGCATCCAGTTTTGGTCACCATGATGTAAAAAAGATGTTGAGATTCTAGAAAGAATGCAGAGAAGAGCAACAAAGATGATTAGGGGATTGGATATGAAAACGTTTCTGCAAACAGTTGCAGGGTATGTTTAGTTTAATGAAAAGAAGGACTACGGGAGACATGATAGTAGTCTTCCAATATCTCAGGGATTGCCAAGAGGGAACCAAGGTATTCTCCAAAGCACCCAAGGGGAGGACAAGAAGCAATGGATGGAAACTAATCAAGAAGAGTAGGAACCTAAAACTAAGAATAAATTTCCTCATAGTTAGAACAGTAATCAGTGGAAAAACTTGTCTCCAAAGTTGTAAAGGTTCCAATACTGATGTTTTGAAGAAGAGATTGGACAACCATTTGACTGAAATGGTATAAAGTTTCCTGCCTAAGCAGGGAGTTGGACTAGAAGACCTCCAAGGTCACTTACAACTTTGTTACTCTGTTTTGTTCTCTTCTCATACACACAGGTACATAAAAGAGAAGTTATTAAACATAACCAAATGCTACTGCAAGATCAAAACAGATTCAAAGATGTCTATGACAAAATTAACTATTAAATTGTTTGAGACATGGTACTTAAGTCATAAAAAATACCAAATTATCCTTCCATTGGATATGATTGTTATGTAGTGTCATTTTGTGAACTTCAGTATGATACTTTGTTATCTCCAAAACTAGCAGATAATCTGTCTTTTTCCATGATGAAAAAGGATAGGATACTTCTCAATAAGGGGAAGATAGCATCCATGAATGGGTTAACACAGTCTGTACTCTGATTGGACTGAGTCTGTATAC
>JAPKID020001943.1:0-14003 GCA_026931265.2 Tropidonophis doriae | reverse complement strand
CACCCTTTTTTTTTGTTTTCGCTTCCTCGGAAGTGCGGAAGCGCCCCCCGCAAATGCTGCCTTTACAGATTAGCCTCCGAGAGCCTTCCCCGTTATTTTATTTGATTTTTCCGGATTTTTTCCCCCCTCTCCTGCCTGCCCTTTTCCTTACCTTCTCTTGGGCCCTGGTGAGCTTCTTCTGCATGTTGCTGGCTATCTTCCCTGCCGTGACTCCTTTGCCCATCTCAGCCATCTTGCCGTCCTTTTAAATCTTAAATCGGTACGACGGTGGTTAAAGTTAATCAGATTAAGGGGAAGAGAAGAAAGACGAGGACCGAAAAAATGGCCATAGTCCTTCTCAAAAGCTTAGGGACAAGAGGATACAGCCTTTTAAAGAGACAGTACAACACAGGCACGGCAGCGTCTTAAAGGAACAGTGCACCCTGGCTGGAGCAGGGCTGCGTAGGAAGGTTTCTGGCTGGGAAATGGGATAGCGTTGATACGGGATGATTAAAAAAAATCAACCTGAGGAAGAATCAAGATCCGATAGTGTTTTATTTTATTTTATTTTATTTTTTTCAAGAATCTGGTTGACTACCGATGCAAACCTATTGGCATATGGATTAGGGCTATTCAATATATATTTTAAGAAGAATTTAAGAAGAATAACTACTTGTTTGTTTGTTTGTTTGTTTGTTTGTTTGTTTGTTTGTTTGTTTGTTTGTTTAGAATGCCTTGGGGTAGTCCAGTGGGAAGTGACAACAGTAAGGCATGAGTATCCACGAGGAGGCCTTCCCATGAATGGGTGCAATTGGCCTGGAATGAGAACTCACCATGGCCAACTTTCCACAGCCAACTCACTGCAGGATAATGTAACAATTTTATTTAATTATTTAAAATATTTTAATTTTTGCCATTCACATTTTATCCTGTTCCTCCTTTTGCATTCTTTCTTTAATTATTATGTTCTACAATTTTTTTAATATTAGTGGAACTCTTGTCCCGCAGCGAGTTGGCCCACAGCAAGATGGCCTTGGCGAGTTGTTCTGCAGCAAGTTGGCCGTGGCAAATTGGCTGTGAAGAGTTAGCAGTGGTGAGTTGGCTGTGGAAAATTGGTCATGGTGAGTTGGCCATGGTGAATTGTCATAGACCCCGCCCCTGGCCACAGCTGCTACCTGCTTTTCAAATAGTAGCCTGTGAGTCCAAGGGAACCCCACCTCCCCCAAACTGCACACAAAGTCTGAATAAGGCAGTGCCCCCTACTGACAACCAAAAATTCATTTTTAGGGTTGGTTGCAGTCAGCCAGAATTTAGACATTTTTATCCACCTATCAAGTTCTTTCCAAGGACCTGAGATGGGGAAAAGTTGTTGCTTGATGGTGTTAAAGGTGTCATGCCACGATGCAAGGTGTTCCAAGTAAAGCTGCCTTTTGCAATTGACTGATGGTGATTTGATTAATGCGGATGGTGTTCAAGTGGCACTCCAGATGTTTTGGGATTGCACCCAGACTGCCTATTAGTATTGGTCCTCTTCTGGTTGGTATTGATTTGTAATAGCAGATCTGTTATAATTAATATTAACTTCTAACAACCACTTAGATTTATGATAATGTAGTCAAAATGTATGCTTCCTAAGTAACAACATACTGTACATCTGTGTCACAAGAATGTTTTAAATGGGAATGATAGAAGAAGTCAAAGGATAATGGCAGTAAGCACAGAGACATCTTTAAAGCTTTTAATTGACAAGTTCTAGTAAAAGTTTTCAGCATCAGCTACTGAAATATAGGTAGTCCTCAATTTATGACCACAAATTGTGCCAAAAATTTATGTTGCTAAGTGAGAAATTTGTTAAGTGAGTTTTGCCTCATTTTCATTTGTTAAATGAATCACTGCAAATGTTAAATTAATAATACGGTTATGTTTTAGTAATCTTTTGCAACCTTTTGACAAGCAGTCAAATTAGTAACAAGGTTACTAATTTAGTGCTTGTCAGAAGGTTGCAAAAGGTGATCACATGATCCTGGGACACTTCAACTGTTATAAGTTTGAGTCACTTGTTAAGCAACCAAATGTAAATCGCATAGGGATGCTGTAACAGTTATAACTGTGAAAAATCATCATAAATCACTATTTTCAGTGCCGTTGTAACTTTTCAAATTTCATCCCATCCAGGGCCACCGGGTGGAGGTCAAGAAGGCCGTGCCGAGAGAAGACATCCAAGCAGGAGGCGGCGGCTCTTCCAGGTCGAGTTGGGGCGGACGGGGTAGAGGAAGGGGCGGAGGTGCCGGCAATCGGGACCACAACGGTCTCTCCAAAGGAGGCGGCGGCGGCGGCGGCTATAACAGTTACGGAGGCTACGGAGGAGGTGGCGGTGGCGGAGGCTACGGCTCGTATGGTGGCGGCTCTTACGGCGGAGGTGGCAGCGGCGGCGACTATGGCAACGGGTACGGCGGCTTCGGCAGCTACAGCCAGCACCAGTCGTCCTACGGCCCTATGAAGAGCGGCGGTGCGGGTGGCGGCGGCGGTGGTGGCGGCAGCTGGGGCCCCCGCAGTAACAGTGGACCATACAGAGGCGGTTATGGCGGAGGAGGTTATGGAGGCGGCTCTTTCTAAGCGGGAATTCCCACCGATCTGGGGGACGTTAGTTTTGTCTGCATGGAGTATGCTCTCCGTTTGTACCGGGCCAGGCCAGGCTTTCAATACTTCCCCTACACTTCGCCTAAAGGCACCTTCATACAAAAAGGTTCCAGTGATGCGAAGCAGATCTCGAATGTTCCTGGTGGGGTCGCTCTGCTGCCTGTGTCACTTTCTTGAAGATGTACTGGGTCTTTTCACACAACGATTTTGTGTTAGTCATTGATGGACTCTATTTTTTTATTGCTTGGACATTAGTCGTTTTTTATACTAGGAACAAGATATTGTTTTAATTTTGGTTTATTTGGGGATGGGAGGGAAAGTCATGATTCTGAAGTAAAACTTGGGAGGGAAAGGGAATTAACTTTGTAAGGACTTGGAATATCTACACATTTTTTTCTACAATGATTCCATGGCTGTAAAAGGGGTTAAATCGTTTTTACATTTTTATTTTTTAAATAAATCATTGTGTTCATTGACCTTTACATGTCTTTTTTCCTAGGGTTCATTCCGTACATTTCAAACAAAAGTTTTTTAAGCCAGTAAAACTTACTGATGCTTGAATAGCTAGCTCCGTGTGTTAAAAAAAAAGATTGCTTTATTTCAAATAAAGAACCCAGCTCTTGCTGCCTCACTACATTGGGTTTTTTTTACTGCTAAAGAGTTTGTGCCAGTTTTTGAAATATGTTGGTGGATGAAGTTGGTTAAAATACCTTATTCTACATCCACAGTTTTGCAGTTGGGCATTTGCCTTGCAAATACAGTTGGTTTGTTCTTTTATAGAGGGAGTTATTCATAAAAATGTTCTAACACATTTAAAGCATGTGCTTTTTTATATATACATGTTCAAAATGTCAGATTTCTTAGTTTCACATTGTGTTATTTATTGGCTTGTCTGTAACAATCCATTTTTAAAGGGGAGAATGATTTCCCTTATAAATATTTTGTTTGCATAGTGAAGTCATTTCAATTGGATACTTCCTTAATTGTTCTTATTTAAAAAGCCAAGTATTAAATAGAGTGCCATCTGCTGGCAGACTAGTTGACTTTTGTGTAAGTTTTATTAAAACAAATTGGCTCTCAGAATTATAGACCATTAGATCTTTAGATTGCAAGGATTAAATTAACATGCCAATAAAATATATTGGCTGAAATGAAATACTAAAATATAAAAAAGTAAAAACCCATTTAAGTATTCAATTTTTAAAATTTGTGCTCAGTGAACAATAAATGAGCCAGTAATTTAGGTCAATTGTAAATCAAAATTTCTGTAGTCTGCTTGATGTATTTGTAGCCCTTTCACATAGTAGAATTAACGTTTGTTGTTCTATTAACAATGTTCTAGACAGAAACTAACTTCCTGAATAGAAATATAGAATAGTTATGAATATTGCAAATAAAAAATTGAATTCTTCACATGCTTCAGTGAGTATGTATGAAATGACTAAAATATTGATTTTTTATTAGGATTTCAACCAAAGTATTTTACTTGAGCTGCTTTATATTTCAACATTTGCTAAATCAAAATTTTACATAGAAGTAAGGCGTTAAAGTCAAAACTAGGTTATATTTAAAAGTTTATTTGTCCCAGTAGATTTTATTAAATAAGGTTTGATAATTTTTAATAGGTGATAGTTATGGTTGAAGATAGGAGCTAGCTACTGAATGTCCTGATGTGTCTTTGAATACACATTTTTAGTGTCATTTACTCTAATTATATTAAATTGAAACAACAATAAATTGGCTTTCTTTATTTGATGCTCTACACTTTTTATGTGTACAGTTATCCATTTGACTTCTACAGCAAATATTTGTTCAGTGTGATGTGGAAATTCATTACATTATCTGCAGCTTGTTCTACATAAGCCTTAACAAAGTTCTAATTCAGTTAGAACTATACACATACTTTAACCATCAGTAAGTCAATTTTCTAGATTTGACAAAATATGAAAAAAAATATTGGCTTGATAAGTTATGCTGTACAAAAAATATTGGGTTAAAATGGTTTGAAGCAAATTGGAACCTGGACTAGGTGGTTTAAGCATGTTGAATAAAAACTATTCTGGTTCTTTAATTTCATTAAATTTTACTGGTGCTTTTATCTTTTGGGGGAAGATAAGGTACTACTGAAGTCAGATCTCTGGAACTGTTACCATTGCCTAGAATAAAAACTGTCTTCTAATAACTATTTGTAGCTATAATTTGTATAGTAACCTTATTTCTGACTTTTCGGGCCCTTAAAAATGCTTTATTCTAGGCTTGATATAAAGGTAGGCTGATTATGCTAAAATTAAGTGTAAAAAATCCAGTGAAAAATTAATGCTGTTGTCTTTGAAATACATGTGTGATAGGTTGCATCATTTTATCTTCAGCATTCGAGTTTACATTACTTTTACACCTGGGATATATTTGTCTAAAAGAACGTAACTACACACAGCTTTCAATGATGTACATGAACTCTCCCTATAAGGGGTAAATTAAGCTCTATTAACAGATTTGCTAAAGATAATGCAGTGATGTTCTTAGAAATTGTTACATGCAGGCCTTTGCAAGCTACCTTTTTGGACATAAAATTTAATTGCTGTTTATAATGCTTTTCTGTTTTGCAAAAGCACATCATGGTGATAAAACACTGTTATAATAGTAAAAACAGTTGTATATTGCCTGTAATGCTATCCTCATGACCTTTCAAATCTTTTGTGAGGTAATAATCTCATATAATGAATTAACTTTTAACACAGTGATTCTTAAATAACAGGTGCTATATGGAGGTTGATCACTAGCAGGAAATGCTTTTGAGTCCTGAATGTATAATATTTACCTATATATTTGGAAATATGTACATGGTTCGATCATACTGTTCATTACTGTTTGGTTAGGTCAGAATATCTGGTTTGGTCTAGTTTTCATATGACAGGCAGAATTTGCCAATTTTTATACATTATAACTTGGTCTTGAGTATTGCAAAGATTAACAGAGTAAAAAGTTTTAACAAAGCAAATTTAAATTCTTCTATCTGAAACTCAATAATGTATTTTATTTCATATATTCTAATTATATAAACCTATCTTTTGTATTGGATGCAAGAAGCTGACTACCCTAACACTTTCTACTTTATGAAAGAATGAGTTAACACAGACTATAGGAGACCAACTTTTGGCATTGACAAGTCTAAGAATTGGAGATAACTTGAAACTTTTTATTAGTATGTGAACAGTATCATAGAATCCAATGTCACTTCAGTTAATTCTTTTTGCAAGTGTTTCAGGATAAGCTGTAGTATGCTGTTCATGTATGGCAGTGTTCACTGCAAAGCGGTCTGTCTTTATTGCTCACAAATTTGAACTTGTTCTTTTGAAAAATAAGCCTGGTGATACCGAAATAAATTTGCCAATCAACCTTAATAATTATATTTTTAGGCCTGTGACTGTTAATGTCTACCTGGTGAATTAAGAACAGCACTATGTTTTATTTATGTGTGCTTTCTCTGTATTTATTTGAAAGCTATGTTGAGAGAATATGCAGATCTTTTCAATTTTGTACTCCAGCTGTTGTGGACTTAAGCTCCAGTGATTTCCCAGAGCCAAAGTCCAATATATCTGAAGGCAGAAATTTAGGTAAGCCTGGACTGCAAGCATAATTAAACTATAAAGATACCAGATTGAGATGCTTATATTTCTAAATTATATGAGTCTTTATAATCTCTGACCATAATGTTTCTGCAGTTTTGGACACCTGTCTGTATTAGTGACTGGTCAGCCAGTCACAGAAATGCTGTTTTCTTCTAGCTTGAAACCCCAAATTTGTAATCTGCATGTGTCTATGTATGGGAGAGAAAGAGAGTGTGTGAGTGCAAGTTTCCTACCCAATGAGTTATTCAGAAAAAGTTTTTATTAACAGTACATTGTGACATATTTCATACAAGATGATGTAATTTCAACATCCTGTCATGGCATCCTGAAAGAAAGGTACAGTTTAAGTTTAGAAATTATGTGAAAAATCCTATTTAAAACTTACCTATGAATTATTTGATGTAAAGTTGTATTTTGGAACTATTTATTATGTGTGATTAGCTTTTAGTATTTTCAGACACTTTAATTTCAGATCTAATATAACCTGATGGCCTCAGAGAGCATTCACAAGATTGGCAAGTTTAATTGCTTGAAATCCTATGAGTGCTTGTATGGGTGTTGTAGTGTTGATTAAATGCTTCTGCTTCTCGGGCTTGGTGAAATAGTCTGGTGCTTGTTCATATAGTTGCATTCTAAAATTCAGGAACCCTTTGGTCACATTGTATGTTTCAATGAATTCCTAAGTGAAAAGTGACAGCTTCTAAACAGTACAAACAAATTTCTGTAAATGTGAAGAGAAATATCAATGAAGAAAATTGAAGCCCAAAAAGTTCAGTAATAAATTATTTGAAGTGTATATGGAAATAACCATGAAATGTAAGAAAGAAAAGGTTTTCAAATTGTCCTTGAGATATTACTTAAATTCAGTGTAGGGATAGCTCATGTTCTTAATATTTCTAAGGAAAAATGCTTCTGCAAGGAAGAGTTAAAAATTCCAAAAGCCATTACAGAGAGACTTAAATCCAGTGACATCTGTGTGTAAAGTGTTTAACAAAAGTCAAGATGATTGCAGTAAAAAGCCCAGTATAAAATGCTGCATGTGTTGTGGTAAAGCATTAATGTATGGTTTCATTTGTGTTGTGACTGACCTGGACTTTTATGTGTTTTATATTCTCCCCTCCATCCTTGGGCATTGCATCTTAACTGGCTACCAAAGACATTTTTATTAGATTTTTAATCTTCTTTTTTTTTTTTTTACTTTGTAAGAACTCAAAGCAGTGAGCATACCTAATACTCTTTCCTCCTATTTTCCCACAACAACCCTGAGAGGTTAATTGGTTGGAGAAAGTGACTGACCCAAAGTCACCCCAGCTGGCTTTTATGCCTAAAGTGAGATTAGAACGTAGTCTTCTGGTTTCTTGAAGTTATTATTTCTGCCAAAGGAAGGTGTTAGAGTATTGTCTGAAAGAATGTCAAAGCCTTTGCACCTGACATACTATTAACACTCTAAACACAGCATTAATGCCTTCCAATTTGCAGAATGATTTCTTTAACTCTATTTCATAGAGCAGGGATGACAAACTGGCGGCCCTGTGGATCTGATGCATCACGTGCAGGCCATGACCACCCAAGCTCTGAATGTGAAAACGGTCACAAAATGTCATGTGATAGCAACGTGATGCGAGTTTGATACCCGTGTCAGAAGTGTCAGCCTCTATTCAGTTAAGGATCACTGAAACAATTTTATGATGGTGCCTAAACTTTTGCCTGCAACTATATATGGAATAATTTAAAGTTATTTGCTTCAGTATCAAAATGATGTACATGGAATCTAAACCTGCAGGTAATGGGCATAAAGGAAGCAATATGGACAATCTGAGGTTATTGTAAAGGAATTAATTTAAGTTGTTTTACTAAAAGTATAAATGTATTATAACACTTATTAGACTGTATAAAAGCAACTCATTACACAGGATGATTATTGACAAGTCTTCAACTATTTATACTAAATGCTGCCCTTGTATAACATAATTATTTTTAGTGCTACATAATTTAACTAAATAGTGCTAGAAGTTAGTATAACCAGAAAATATTCATATCCTGTGTATTATTTTATAAGCATCTCAAGGCAGTGAATATATACAACACATCTTCCTCCACCTTCTTCCTCCAACAGCCTTGTGAGGTGGTTTGGGCTGAGAGGGAGTGACTGGCTCAAAGTCACCCAACTGTCTTCCATAGCTAAGGCAGAACTAGAATTCAGTGTTTCCTGCTTTCCAGTTTGCTTCTTAACCATTAGACCAAACTGGCTGAATATGGTATAAAAAACCAATAAAACTCAAACTCAAGATGTACAGTGGGGCAAAAAAGTATTTAGTCAGCCACAATTGTGCAGTTTCTCCCACTTAAAAAGATGAGAGAGGCCTGTAATTGTCATTATAGGTACACTTCAACTATGAGAGACAAAATAAGAAAAACCATCCAGAAAATCACGTCTGATTTTTAAAGAATTTATTTGCAAATTATGGTGGAAAATAAGTATTTGGTCACCTAGAGTACAGTACAAACTAGCAAGATTTCTGGCTCTCACAGACCTGTAACGTCTTCTTTAAGAGGCTCCTCTGGCCTCCATTCATTACCTGTATGAATGGCACCTGTTTGCATTTGTTATCAGTATAAAAGACACCTGTCCACAACCTCAAACAGACACACTCCAAACTCCACTATTGTCAAAACCAAAGAGCTGTCGAAGGACACCAGAAACAATTGTAGACTTGCACCAGGCTGGGAAGACTGAATCTGCAATAGGCAAGCAGCTTGGTGTGAAGAAATCAACTGTGGGAGCAATCATTAGAAAATGGAAGACACACAAGACCACTGATAATCTCCATCGATTTGGGGCTCCACACAAGATCTCAGCCCTTGGGGTCAAAATGATCACAAGAACAGTGAGCAAAAATCCCAGAACCACACGGGGGGACCTAGTGAATGACTTGCAGAGAGCTGGGACCAAAGTAACAAAGGCTACCATCAGTAACACACTACGCCGCCAGGGACTCAAATTCTGCAGTGCCAGACATGTCCCCCTGCTTAAGCCAGTATATGTCCAGGCCCATCTGAAGTTTGCTAGAGAGCATTTGAATGATCCAGAAGAGGATTGGGAGAATGTCAGATGGTCAGATGAAACTAAAGTAGAACTTTTTGGTAAAAACTCAACTTGTTGTGTTTGGAGGAGAGAGAATGCTGAGTTGCATCCAAAGAACACCATACCTACTGTGAAGCATGGGGGTTGAAACATCATGCTTTGGGAATGTTTTTCTGCAAAGGGACCAGGACGACTGATTTGTATAAAAGGAAGCATGAATGGGGCCATGTCTCGTGAGATTTTGAGTGAAAACCTCCTTCCATCAGCAAGGGCATTGAAGATGAAATGTGGCTGGGTCTTTCAGCAGGACAATGATCCTAAACACACCGCCTGGGCAATGAAGGAGTGGCTTCGTAAGAAGCATATCAAGATCATGGAGTGGCCTAGCCAGTCTCCAGATCTCAACCCCATAGAAAACCTTTGGAGAGAGGGAGTTGAAGGTCCATGTTGCCCAGCAACAGCCCCAAAACTTCACTGCTCTAGAGGAGATCTGCATGGAGGTATGGGCAAAAATACCAGCAACAGTGTGTGAAAACCTTGTGAAGATTTACAGAAAACGTTTGACCTCTGTCATTGCCAACAAAGGATATATAACAAAGGATTGAGATGGACTTTTGATATTGACCAAATACTTATTTTCCACCATAATTTGCAAATAAATTCTTTAAAAATCAGACAAAATGATTTTGTGGATATTTTTTTCATATTTTGTCTCTCATAGTTGAAGTGTACCTATGATGACAATTATAGGCCCCTCTCATCTTTCTAAGTAGGAGAACCTGCACAATTGGTGGCTGACTAAATACTTTTTTGCCCCACTGTATGTAGCTCAATATTGAACTCTGGAGTCCTTGGTTTCATCTAGCTTGGTTAGGGTTTTTTTATTTTGTTTTATGTTTTGGTTTTTGCAGACATTTTATTACCCATTGGGGCAATGTCATCAATGTCAAGTACTAGTGTTACCTATTTGGGAAATGAAATATCTGCAAGAAAACTACCAAGTTCAGACAGCACTAAGGACTCCACAATTAACTATTTCCAGGAAACCTGGAAAAACATCGGTTTGGTTAATTTTTCACTATATAAACTAACATTACTACTTATAATAGGCATTATCCTTTATACTATTTATGTTGTTTGCATTTTTTGTCATGGATTACACCAGTGAGGCTAAAACCAATTTCGTTGTATACATGATGTATAATGACACTAAAGGTTATACTACTACATTCCTAGCGGGCTAGCCAATATCTTATTTACCCTCGTTAGCCTGGTTTACTGTAGCTCTAGCACAGACCAGTGATAAGAGTAAGCTATTTATATACAATATAAATGCACATGATTCAGTGCATTTAGAACACGAGCAGAGCCTTACTGGATCCATCTACTCCAGCAGAGGCCAACCCACTGCAGATGGCGTTCAGAAGCAGCCATGCTGCCCTCAAGGCTAATATAAACCCAACAAAAAACATACAAACAAGGTATCAATTTTCTGAAGTATCTACCTCCTTAAGACTTACTTAAGGGAACTTACTTGGAAAGGGATTATTTTAAATAAACCAGCACAGATTAATAATACTGCGTGCTTCTCACACATTTATATGCATAGCTTAAACAACACAAAGCAATACTGACTGCTTTGTATTTTACCTGTACGTCGGATGCTAAAGTTTCATAGGTGTCCTTCAAACAATGCCAATTTTGCCTGCCAAGTGTTAAGGCCACACCAGGAAGACTGTATGCACAGTGTTTCGCAATTTCAGTATCAACTGTCTGTGCTCGAGCAGGGTCTGTCATAGATAAATACTGCTCCAACAAAGGCTGAGGTATAATGTCCTGAAGATTAAAAAGAATACTAAATTATTGATAACAATAAATTAAACAAGAGTAAGGCTATACCACTTACTAAAAGACACCTGTTCTTTCAGTATAGCATTCTATCTCTTCCTCCAGATGGCAAGCACGCAATGCCAGTGTAGAACTATACAATGGGCCAAGCACAATCAGTTCTGCAATAGGGAATAATCAGTGTCTTCTACACTAAGTCACATATGCTAAATGTCACACCAGTCTGCAAGGCCAATGAACTAGATAAAAGGAACTGGAAATAAGTTACAAACCAGAAATAGACACATTTTGTGTATATCGAATGGAATAGTTGGAAGGGACCTTGGAGGTCTTCTAGTCCAACACCCTGCCTAGGAAGAAAATCCTAAACCACTTCATACAAATGGTTATCCAATTTTATAATACGGTATTATAAAATTATACATCTTTATAACACTGATGGCAGTGAATCAACATTTTATATTTTAGAGTTTGGCTTAAATTTTAACATTAGTTACACAATATAGTTATTACATTCTGAAATTTGTACAAGAAACCAATGTGTTTCACAAGTAATGAATAACTGTTCAAGCTATGTTTATTTTTTTATAATAAAATCTGAGGCTGAAGAAAATTCCAAATAGGATTAGTGAAATAATCAATCTGGGTAAATCTAGATTAAGTATAATGTGTTTTGTAATAAAAGGAGACAAAAAGTATGAATTGGATCTAGAATCAAAATAATACCTAGGGCCAGGTTTGAAAATAATGTTTTATCAAGCTTAAATCTCTATACATAGTACTCAAAACATGCATCAGTCAGCACTGAAGTACAAGAGTTGGTTTAAGAATAGGGGTTTTTTAAAGTATCAATTATGATCAAGAATATCAGAAAAATTGGAAACCTGCAATTTTGATTTATCTTCTTCAAGACGTGAATCATTCTCTTGTGCCTCTAAAGCTTTGTTGACATCATTATGTTGTTCTTCTGACTTCTGCAAAAGTGCATAATAAAATATACAACATCGTTAAAATGCAATACAACTGAAATGAAACGAAAAATCTATTTCTAACAACTGAATTACTGTGATAAAAATACCCAAAATTATCATTGTATTATATTGCTTCTACATTCCACTTAAACATAAAATTGGGCCAAGTAAAGAGAAAACCAATAAACAACATTTGTTTCATTTGGCTTAGCACAAAAAGCAGAACATTTCAAGCTTAACGTTTATTCTTCTTCCTGTGTCAGCATTGGGATGCCATTTTTAACATTTTTCTAATAATTCACTGAAAGATCTCTGAGTGCCCTATCTGCAGGTTATACTTCCTTTATGTAGGTCTTTCCAATCTTAAATATTTATTGGTAGAACTTCCAAAGTTGAGTAATTAAAGGGAGTAGTCAACTTGAAACCACAATTTGATCTCAATCATACAGTGAAAACAGTAGTAAAGTAAGAATCCCACATGAATGTATCACTTAATGACCGCAATCTTTGCAACTCCTGAGTTGTGCTCATTAAGCTACTGTATCTCCTGTGTTGTTAAGTGAAGTGAAATAGATCCCTGCTGATTTCAGCTTCCTTATATGCACCAAAGGGAACTCCTCTGAAGGACGGCAGGAACAGAGACCTTAGGCATTTGATCTCTGTTTCTATAGCCCATCCGAGGTGTGCCCCTGCTCTCAGCAGGTAGCCCTTTCACTCTCAAAGAGGCCTGCCAGGAGAGAATTTCAGCTACCCAGGTGGCAAAAGTTTGCCGGCTTCCCCTCTGACTTTCTGGGGAAGCCAGTAGAGAAGATTGCAAATGACTGTCACATGATCGTAGGGGTGCTTGATAATAAGTGCAAAAAGGTTGCCAAGCATCTAAATTATAATCATGTGCATAGTGGAGCAACGTTTTGCAATGGCTGATAATGCATTACCAACTATAAACTGAGGACTACCTGTAGATAGCTTTTAGGTTATCTTTAACATATGTTTAACTGAGTGAAACTTTCAAGTTGCATTTGCTTTCTAATGTAATTTTGTATGTGGTATGTAAGAGGTACCTGGCTAAAATTCAAAGAAAAATATGGAAAATGATTGAGGGACAGTTGACCATCATCTGCCCTTTCCCACAACACATATTTACCGCATTTTTTATTATAGTTGGATCAGGTAGTTCAATCACATCAGCCAGTCTTGGCAATGAAGATAAGATATTCACATCTGCTGTTCTGGAAGTACAGACCAAATTTGGGATGTCTTCTTGATAGGTATCATTAACTTCCACATTCTGTTTGCTGTCGCAGCCACTGACAGAATCAAGATGGGCAGCTCTGAGTGCAGCAGACAGTACTTGAACCTGAGCTGATTGAATGGAATAAATCCCATTAAGTTTTCAAATCCTGTACCTCATTTTCCAAAATGTTAAAAACATATAAATAAAACAGATTTGAATAATAAATGAAAATATTACATACAATGATTCTTAAATCAGTGAAGGTAGGTTTATTTATGGCTATCTAGAAGGTTCAGATCCAGAAATGTTTATAAAGACAGGATGGCCTTGGAAGTCACATATAAACATTTCATGGAGGTTCTACACGTAAACTGAAAAGTGTCTCGAAATCAGAGGTCTACAAAGCGTGTCACAGAGCAAGAATGATATTCTGAGCACTCTTAGTAGCCATAAAAAATATTAAATACAGTGAGATTGCCTGCTGAATAAAAATGCTTAAGATCGGCACTTAAAAATAGTTTATTTGGAAATCATTGGTCGGCATTGGTGGATGATCTCTGGAGGGCGAAGGATAGGGGTTATTCCTCTATCCTCGTCCTATTAGACCTCTCAGCGGC
>JAPKID020001942.1:0-14006 GCA_026931265.2 Tropidonophis doriae | reverse complement strand
GCTATGCCATAAAAATATAACAAATTAGAACAGAATTTATCATAGCTTACGATAGTCTTGTAGAAGAGAAGAATGGCCATTCTACTTGCTGCTATTTATAAAACATGATGGTACATAACACTTGAAGAAAGCAAATACATTTAGTATGATTTTACAATTGCATCCTGAGAATCAAGAGGTTGAATAGAAGTCCTGAGAAGGTAATTTAATTTCTCTAGTTATTGAATTATCACATCAGTAGAACAACCTGTTCCGTACATTTCTCTAAAAGGAGACCATTGTTAGCACTTTTAGAAATGGATTATTTTTTATGTTGAAGATTAAGTTCTGACCTGATCATCAGTTCCTTTTCAGAACAAAATTCACACAATTGTTGTGTGTTATTGTTAAGGGCCTTTTCTGTTTTTATTTCTAAGATGGAATTTTTGACTCATAATAAAATTCAAAGCACAGCTAATACAAAAGCTACTCACAACTAAAACATTAAAAAGATCACTAGTTGAGGGGAAAAGAAATGCACATATTTTTGTCCTAAATATATCCTGTCTGACAAAAGCTCAAAATTTGAGATAGCTTGGGTATAACAGAGCAATCTTTAAAATGTTTGGAAGATTTAGCCGAAGAGGTAGGCCCACCTTTCTCCATTAAAAAAAGACCGCTGAGTAGGCTCCCTAGGAAGGCTCTACAGCTGTAGAGGTCATTCATAGTTACAATCTCAAACAGAGAGCTCCAGGAGCGTCTTGTTCCATTGGTACCAAAACACAGCTTGTTTTCCCCACAGAGTCCCAGCTCAGGCCATTATTTTTGCCAGCTTTGGAGGTACAATAGGTAGTTTGTCTCTCACTGGGTTTAATTAGGTAAGATTTCTGGAACTTTGAGGGGAAAAAAGTGTGTGAGGAGAAAAAAAACACCTTTCACTTGTCTCTTTGGGTATACATTGAGACAGAAAGCATATGTACCCAGTATATAATATCTGGAGACTTCCTAGAAAAACCATACTCTCCATGTGCATCAAATATAATGTCTGGCTTCATCAGTATTTGAATTTGTATTTAATATATTGTTAACAACCTACGCCAAACTAACAAAATGTGTTATCACACATACACCACCCACCCACATTTCACTGAAATGTGTTTATACCTTTAGGCTTCTATCCAAGAGAAGCAAGAGAGCAGAATAGTATTTTGAAATGGTAATTCTTCGTTTGTCACACCTGTAAAGGACATTTGAATATAATTATGAACTCCCATATTGTATTTGTCTGCTTCTGTTTAGAAGAGAGCAAATGTGGATTAATGGCCTCTCAAAATTTCCTGTTTGTGTAGAGAAGTGGGAAAAGCTATTGCAAGCAGAAGTACTCTACAGGCTGCTTCTGTTAATGCATTCTTTATTCTCTCTCTTGATTTTTCTCTCTCTCTTCTTAAGGGATCAGTATCAAAGCTCAATTATTAGCCTTTTAAGACCTCATGAAAGATGATAGGCCTTCTTTAGCGTAAATCATGGCAGAAAGGTCAGAATTTCTAACTACATTTTCTTTTCAAGATTCTATATGATTTTAGCTAAATACAAACAACACTTCTAAAGAAAATCTTACTCATCTATTTAGATTTTGTAGCAGAGATAATAATCTGAAAGATACAGTGGATGCCTCAACCTAATGTTGATAATCTAATGGAGAAACTAATCAAACTAGATGCTTATTATCAATTTTATTTTTCCGTTTTCTAAGCGATAGCAAAACTATTTCAGTATGTGGCATCCCAACACATAGTATTTGTTGTATACTGAACAAGGAACAGAGTATCTATGTGCCTCAGATGAGACCACTCAGGCCTAGATATTATAAAAGTTTAATTGCTGAGTGAGCCCATCTTTCTACTTTTTCCTCACCCACCTCCAACCCAAATGAAGCATTTTTAGCATCTGCTTGCAATCAAATTATTCGGTTAGTTTAGGATCGTAAACAGTGGTGGGATTCAAAATGTTTTTGGTTCTGTGGATGTGGCTTGGTGGGCGTGGCTGGTGGGCATGGCAGGGGAAGGATACTGTAAAATCTCCATTCCCTCCACACTCCAGGGGAAGGTTATTGCAAAATCCCCATTCCATCCTGATCAGCTGGGATTCTGAGGGGAGGCAGAGAATAGATAGGAGCCACTCAGAGATGGTATTTACCAGTTCTCTGAACTTCTCAAAATTTCCACTACTGGAACTGGTCAGAACCTGCTGAATACCATCTCTGATTGTAAGATACATGAAACATGCTTTGCTTTAAAATCTAATATTTTTTTATAAAATATACACATACCATTGATACTTTTGATTCATACATGCAAAAGTATTGTCAATTAGTGTTATCGGAAGGATGTTCAACATTTACTAATTTAGACTAGTAAGAATTCAGTTATAATTATAACTTAAGGATACGGATGTTATTATAGTAGCTTTTAATGTTACCAAGCTAGAACTCCTGTTTCTCAATAAAGAAGAATACTGTGTTTTCTTTCCTGTTCCCATATTCTGGTGGGACTGAAAAGAACAACTCTCATGGACAGGAAAAATAAATATTTCCGACTTCAAAACATTTAGACAAATGCTTCTCCGACCTGGGTAAATTACCCCAAATTAGATAAAAGTGGATTTTCTTTAGGGAAACAGCACACAGTCTATCACAACAGGCATATTAAAATAAGGGCTTTTTGATAAGCAGTTTGTGTGATGAAGGGGAAAAAAGCTTGGAAAACGCTGCTTTAGATTCATTCTATTCTGCTGTGCAAATCAACAATCAACTCCTGGTTCTTATTAATTCTCTACTTACAAATTGACTGCTCTAGTCTGTTTTATGGTCCAGACTGTTTTTGTGACCTACACCAGCTGATAGGAGGACAGGAACCAATTCACCAATATGCAAAAACATAAATATAGCAAAAGAAGCATTAATTTGTCTTCCCTCTCTAGGTGTCCATAAGGGCTAAAATCAGGAACCTGAAGTCAAGGGGGGATGTTTATCTTGACAAGATGTGATTTGCCAGGTTGAATACTGGTATCTACAGCATCCTTCTTTCTTTTTCTTCACGTATTGCCTCCCTGTCCACTATTTAAGTTTCACATTCATTCTTCGGGGTGTTCTCTAATGCCTGCTTTTCAATAGGGAAGATTTATATTCTATTGTGACCCCCGTTTTAAGACTCCTGTACAGAGATTAAATCCATCTTGCAATATATATAATTTCCTGTAGGAACAAAGGACAAAAGCTTTGAATCTAAATTCTACTTTGGTAATGAGATAAAAGAGTCATTAATCAGAAGTCAAGCATATAATGGATTTAAGTTGCATAAAGACAGATCCTGATTAAATGTTAGAAGGGCAAAAGAAAAGAAAACCTACCTAGCACTAAGAGCAGTAGAACAAATTATCCAGAGAGGCCATTGGATGTAGCAGAAGCTGGACAAGTCATTGCTTTGTAATGCTTTAATCTGAGTTTCTGGATTGATTAGATATTAAACTGTAACGTTTATGTGGCATTTTCCAACTCTAAGTAGCTGCATGCTACTTAAGTGACTTATCTTTTATCAATGGCATAAATGATAGGTCATATGATATATATATATATTTTAAAAAACCTCAAACTCTAAGATGGCTGCTTTTTGAAGCCCAGATAAGCAATTTGAGGATCAGGGCCTCATTCATTCATTCATTCATTCATTCATTCATTCATTCATTCATTCATTCATTCATTCATTTATTCATTCATAATTCTCCATAGTTGTTCTAGGAAGAATCATCTTTGAACTAGGTTAATCAGGGCTGGTGAAGCATCGGCAAAAAATATGTGCCTGCCTTTTTTTCCTATCTACTGTCTTTCTTTCAAAATCCTTGCCAATACCTTTTCCTTTAGCAGACACAGCCCTGGATTTCTGGTGAAGGCAATGATTTGGAAGACAGCTTCTGGGTGATTATTTCCAGAGAGCAAGCAAAAATTAAACTACCTCTTCCATACTTGCCAAATAAAAAGAAAGAAAGAAAGAAAGAAAGAAAGAAAGAAAGAAAGAAAGAAAGAAAGAAAGAAAGAAAGAAAGAAAAATTTGTAAGTAAGTGGCTGCTGAGATTTTATAAGAAGTTGATGTGGGTATGCAGTGCAGTTTTCCAGCTGTAAATAATATTACCTTTGATTTTATTCCACTACATCAGGGTTGTCAAATTTGTGGCATCATGTTCTCATTAGGTGACATATCATGACTTTTTTTTTCCTTCACTAAACTGGGATGGGTGTGGCTAGCGCATGATGCATCCAACCTGTGGGCCATGAGTTTGACACCCCTGCACTGCATTTAAAGAACAAAGCCATTGAAGAAGTATAGTTTAAGACAGAGCTGTCAAATTGGCAGCCTGCAAGCCAGATGAATCACGTGCTGACCATGCCCATGAGAAGGGGAAAAAAGTTGATATACATCACGTGACACCACTGTGATGACATGAGCTTGACACCCCTATTTAAGTCTAATATTTATATGTTTAATGGAGGTGGGAACTTTCAGGATAGGAATATTCAATATTTTTGGACTTTTATCTGAAGAAATCTTATCTGAAGGAATCACACTCTTATGGACAACACCTAAATTAAGCTAAGGGGATGTTAGCAAAACTATCAAACATTATCAGTCTAAACTTTCACACATTTGGATAAAGCTGACTTAAATAATACAAATTGAGAAATTTGGTTTTTACAGACGGAGACTATAATGCTGTGCTAAAGTTTTTTTGAAAATAATTTATGCAAAGCCAATGGTATATGATATTTGTAAATTAGCTAATAATGGCATAACAATGATTTATTTTAGATAATCCCAGAAATTTCTCCAAGGCACTCTCTCAGAAGGATCATTATTACTTTATTAAATACTATTTTCGCCTATTTGAGCTTAACAAACAAATCTAATGGTATGAAAGAATTTAATTTTAGAGCTAAATGATCGTTTGTCAGGCACTGTTAATTCACATAATTCAAAGTTAATTATGTTTGCTGCTATATTAGGAAATGCTGTAATTTTGCTCTGTTCAGCTGCAGATTTTCTGGAACTGTACAGTATGATTGGGCAAGTCAGATATTGAAATTAAATAGAAAACATGTTGCAAACTTAGGGCAAGAGTACTTTGCATTTTATAAGCAATTGATCAAAAGGAAAACGAAAAGCAACAAATCCTAAACATTATCAGCTAACATAGTCAAAGGATGAATTTACAGGAGTGAATTATGCACAGACTCTATTTGAGGTCCTGAGTGGTACAGTATGTAGGGATTGCTCCTTGGCTGTGTGTTAATGATTTGAGCTGTTGTTTCTTGTCTGCTTGTATTTTAATGTTCATAATAATAAAAGTGGTATACAGAAAACCACACATTCAAGTAGCACCCCGTTTCTGAGACAGTAAAATTCAGAATAGAATTAAAAACATAGATAGAGAACTTTTCATGGATGAGAATCACAATTACCTTTTACTTCTTGGGAGTATATGGGACATGATAATCTAAGTGGATAAGTCTTTTTTTTCCTGCTTCCCTGAGTCATTTAAAAGGAATTTTAAGGGTGTATTTTTGGTGCTATAAAACCTATTTTGGGGTATCCACTTAAAACAGAACATGGGGTAACTACTCTCCCATCTATTGGGCAAATATAATACATTTGCCTATTTCGTGATATAATAAAATATTGATAAATGTGCTTTATTATCACAAGCCTTGGTCATATACTATTTATATAATATGGCTATTTTATGTTGCAGATAGTCCTTGACCTATGACTGGTTGCTTAGCAACTGTTCAGAGTTGTGACAGCATAGCATTTCCTGGACGTACTTATGGTCTGGATTCAAAGTTCTAAGATTGCATCCTGTGGTCACCTAACTGTTCTCGGGATGCTCAACAACCAGGCTGCATTTGTGGCTGTTTGCAATGTTCTATGCTCACATGTTTTACAATGGTTTTGCCAAAAAAAGAAAAACAAAACAAAACCAGCATTTACTTCTGGGTTTTGGCAAAACCAGCACATAGCAAACCACTGAGTTGCTTAATAACTGTACAGTTCACTTAATAACTGTGGATGCTTTATGAAAATGATGTTTGTTCAATTGTAGTAAAATAGTTATAAAATTGAGTCAGTCATATGGATGACCTGATTTATGAGTGTCATGAGTTATGACGAAGATGGGCAGTCTCCATACTATCCTAACTCAAGGACTACATGTAGTTTTGTATGGTTTTTGTTTTCTTTTTCTCTCTTTGCTTTTGATTTTCTTTTATTGTTCTAGGTCTCCAAGAGGCATAAATTGTAAGAGGGGTGGTTTAATTCTATTTTTATTTAATAAATACAATAAACAAGTTCAAAACTGGAAAGAAAGTACACCTAGGTTGTAAACTTTTGCATGTATTTAACCAATATGCAGAGAATATCACAAGAAATACTTCAGAGATAACAAGAACAACAAATATAAAATGGAATAAAAGTGTCAGGGAGAAACTTCATCAACTTCATTTTGATGGCTTGAAACAAGGAAAGTTTATTGCAATCTTTTACTAAAAGTGAAAGAAAAGAGAAATCAATCTGTTAGGGAAAAAACCCTTAAAAAAGCAATGTCAACCTAGCGCAGAAAAGAAGTAGAAATGCACACATGTTATCTTGCCAGGAGGAAGAAAAATGCATAAGCATGATGACTGTAGCCATGAAATAAAGAGATATCTGCTACTTGGGAGAAAGACTATAAAAATGTTAGCAACATATTCAAATGAAAATGCATCACATTGATAATAAAGATATGCACCACTAAAGCCGTGATTTTCCCAGCTGTAATATTAGGCCATGAAAGCTTCCTGCCAGAAAAAATAAAAGAAGAAATTCTGGTGTCTTGGAATCATGATGCCGGAGCAACAATAATAGCAAGAGCACCACTTCCCAGTTCTTTACAGCCCTCTCTAAGTGGTTTGCAGAGTCAGCATATTACCACCAACAATCTAGGGAGTCTATGATAATTCATTATGGCCAACTTGCCATGGCCAACTCATCATGGCCAACTCACCACAGCCAATTTGCCAGGGCCAACTTGCTGTGCCCAACTCACCATGGGACAACTCACCATGGCCAACTCTCCATGGGACAATTCATTGCGGGATAAGAGTAATACTAATATTAAAGAAATGATGTCATTATAGTGTCAAATGGTGTCAAAATAGAATCATTAAAGAAAGGATGCAAAAGGAGGGATGCAATGAAATGTGAATGACCCCCCAAAATTCATTTATTTTGAATAATTAAATTGATTTGTTAAATTGCCCTATGGTGAGTTGTCCTTCGGTAAGTTGACTGTGGAGAGTTGTCCCACAGCAAGTTGGCTATGGTGAATTGACTGTGGTAATTTGTTTCATTCCTCAATCTGGGTCCTCATTTTACTGACCTTGGAAGGATGGAAAGCTGAGTCAACTTTGAGCTGGTCAGGATCGAACTGCAGTATAATTAGGAACACTCAGGATCACAAGAAGAAGTCACTTAATACTAGAGGAACAAGTCACTTAATATTAGAGGAAGTAAAACCAGAGTAAGTGGCAGCATTAACAATGAATTTAGAACTGAAAGAGTTTGGAGACATAATGAAAAGGCAAAAATTGCCGAAGAAGACCCCAATGCTTGGGCAAACTGAAGGCAATCGAAAAAAAGGCCAACAAAAGACAAGGCAGTTAATTACTATCATTGCAGAGGTGGGTTATGCCTGGTTCGGCCAAAAAGGTAGTGATGATTTGGACTGCATCGCAAAATCGGCAGCAACCCAGGCCGGCCATGCCCCCAAACTGGTTCCCGATCTCTTCTGCTGCTGCTGGCATTTTTCTGCGCACATGCAGAACAATTTTTAGTCAGCTGAGCATGCACAAGCAGCAAACCAATGCCAACCAGTGCAGGAACCTACCCCTGTATCATTGATAACACAAGCACGACCTTACAAGAATTTCAAGAGCGGGTTACAAACACACAGTCCTGGTGAAACAATGTCCACTGACTCAGAAAATGATGGAAGTGACTGAACAACAACTATTAAAAGAGGGAAAAAAGATGTTCTGATTGTCTTCCCTCGGGCAACAATTGTGATGTGGTGCGTCAAGCTGCGCATATTCCTCCTTTGAGTCATTTATATGGCTTTATTTTAATGGCCTGTAGGGATTCAGCTAAGGATGTGCAGTACATAAAGTAAAAAGAAGTAGACTGCAGGAACTTACCTTTGTTCCCTCTCTTCCAAACAGTATTTTTTTCCCCTTGTAGTTTCAATTATGATCTATGTATCTGTATTTACTAAGAACTAACAGGAAACCTCAGATATGCTAGCTCAAAGTTGATGAGTTATCAAGTCTTGTATTTTAATATTAGACTTATGTTACAGCTTCACTCAGAATCCATTTTTGTACCGAAAAGTACAGCTAAGCCATAGATTTGAGAAACTGCTGAAACCAAAAATAATGCCCTGAGAAAAATGAAGGGATCAGAAGTAACTGAATTTTTTTTCCACGTGGATTAGTTTAAAGGTGTTACTGTCTGAGAATCACATTCTATGTAAAATGACAAAACTGAGCTAGGTAATCCTAGAGGATATTTGTACAGTTGCCAACTCGAAATACTTGTGGAAAAATCAATCATCTAATCTTGAAGTATTGTCACCCCCAAAATAGATTAGCTGATCAGGATACCCTGAGCCAGAGCTCCAGGTATAATACTGGTGGGGATTCTGCAACTTTTCAAGAATTATTTTTTCCCAACTTTATCTGAACATTGAGTGCACCAAGAATTGGTTAGATTTACAGGGGAGTCAAACTGGCAGCCCACAAGCCAGATGCATCACACACAGGCAACGTCCACCCCAGCTCTGCAAAGGCAAAAAAACCCATCACAATACATTGTAGGAAGTTAGCACCCACCCCTCCCCTATATATCTCCTTATATATGAGGTATATAAGGAGATATCAAAAGGACAGAATACTTCCCCTAAAAGGGAAGCAGAAACTCAACCCCCCATCTTTGTCAATGGGCCATTAAGGCCTGAGCCAGTCTATTCTTTATAACAAACATCTACTTCCTTCAGGTAGAGCCAAAGTAGGAATTGCCAAAGCTCTTTCATTACATCATCATCCAGCAAGGCTCAACCAAGCTTAGGACTCAGGGCAGCCTACAGAGTTGCCCCTGCATGTTCCCACGGGAGTCTGACAACCAATCAGAATACAAGCTCAAATTCTAAAACCCAGAGAGGATATAACATTCAGGTACTCTCAGCATCGCTTTTCTTTTTTTCTTCACCCAACATCTTCAAGGCATGTGACCCTGTCCACCATTAAAACCATCTTTCAATCAGCCACCATGTTTCCAGTGTCTTTCTCCCCACTTGGAACTGAACCCAAAAGGACATTTCTTCCAGCAACATCACATGACATCCAGTAATGTGATCAAGCTTGACTCACATGTGTTAGAAGATGAGCAACTACATACATGTTTTAAATTGATAAATTACATAAAATAAGTTTGACGGAGATTGAGCCTGGGACTTCCTTTATTCACATATGTCCATTCATCCTGAATCATTATACTCATATAAGCTGCAACTGAGAGGCACATTTACTGGGATTTCAGTCCTATCCTAATCAACACACAATGGCTTGGCCTGAATGAATATTTTGTCTTTATGTGTTGGTGGATGCAAGATAAATACACAAACATCCCTGTCCTTTTTCATGTGCATCCTTAGACTTACATACACTTAGACTTACATACTGCTTCATAGTGCTTTTAGAGCCCTCTCTAAGCAGTTTACAGAGTCAGTTTATTTCCCCCAACAATCATTTTACTGACCTTGGAAGGATGGAAGGCTGAGTCAACCTTGAGCCTGGTGGGATTTGAATTGCCGAACTGCAGCTAGCAGTCAACTGAAGTAGCCAGCAGTACTGCATTTTAACCACTGCACCACCTTGGCTCATAGATATTCTACAGATATAGATATTCTACAGACCAAGGAGCTTTATATGAGCAATTCAGCACACTGAGAAAGACTTGTATGAAACCATAAGATGTTTTTTCCCTATTAAGAGAAGGGGAAACAGGGGAGGAACCCTGACATAGAGAATAACACACATCTTCTCCAACCAATAAAACAATGCAACTACCCAAACCTGATGGGAATGGGGATATTTTATCCATATGCCTTTTATTTTGGTCTGCAACCTGCATGTTTTTCTAATGATCTCTTTCCAGTGCTTCATAACTTATTGAGCATTCCTTTTTGGCTTTGGCTTTCTTTGCACCTAGCACTTATGGGAAGTTCAGCGGGCGAGATGGAAACAGCTAGACTGCTGAGTGTCTTCTGATGCAAGTGACAGCCACCAAAAAGCAAGGCTTGTTTAAAATACAGCTCCTGCCTAGACCTATCATCTGATTAAACCCTGCTGTTAACCAAGGCTCCCTATGCAGTGACTGACTTAAAGAAGATACTTGCTAGAGATTCTACCAGTCAAGGAACTGAACCGCAAAGATTAATTAAAAGACCCCCGGCACCTATAAATCTGCAAACAGTGCTGCAGGAGAAGATGGCGCTTATTCATGGGAAAGTCCTATGGCTTGCACCAGAAAAAGAAATTTGTGGTTCGTTATTTACTTCACAGGCCTAAAGAAAAGGGCCTGTTATGCTACTGTTAAATTAAGCTTCAGTTTAGCCAGTTGTTTGCCTTGAAGAATGTCTACAGAAGTGATCTATTGAAGCACTTTCCTTTAGAATTCTTCTCTGATTTGGGTGGGTTGGAGAAATGACTTATTTTCCCTGATTTAGTGGGTGTTTTATTATTTTGAGTTCTTTTTGTTTTTAGATACTTGCAAGACTTTAGATTCTGTTATCGGCTTGGAATCCTCAGAATCCATAGGAGTTGGGCCTGATCCAGTGTTAGAAGAAATATCCAGCTCTCACAGAGAGGGACTTCTCCGGATGCCATCCACTAGGCAATGCCAGTGGGCGACGCCCAGGGGAAGGGCCTTCTCTGTGATGGACCCAACCCTTTGGAACGACCTACCCCCCGATATTACAACCACCACGGACCTCCGCTCCTTCCGCCAAAAACTTAAAACCTACTTATTTCATCAGGCTGGCTTAGCCTAATTTATTTTCTGCCTTTCCTGTAATTTAAATTTTAATTGGTTTTAAAGGGAAACACTGTTTTTAAATGTTTTAATGTTTTTATAAATTGTACAGGGGAATTTAATTTGATTTTAATTGCGTAGGTTATTGTTGGTTTTAGATGTTTTTAATTTACCTGTACACCGCCCCGTGTCCTTTCGAGTGAGAGGGTGCGGTTTAGAAATTTTGAAAAATAAATAAATAAAATAAATCTGGTGTTATAATGATTACTGGACAATGCAGATCCCCCCCCACACACACATTTCTCCCATATTTGGCGAAATCATAGTGCTTGGGGCAATAGTTCAGTATTAAGTTTAATAAGGGTTAAATCAATATCTGTGTTTCATTGCCATTTTAAGCATTAGCAGTATCTGTTTACATATGGAAGGACGAAAGGCCAACCCTTGTAATTGGACAGACAACCCTTTTTCTTATTTCTATAAGCTACCTATGGATGATTCACCTTTTTGAAGTCCCAGTAGTTGAGAACATGTTTTTTAATGATCTGTTGCCCTGACCTTTCCAAGAGAGAGATTTATTGGCAAGATCCACAGAGGCCTTAAAAAGAAGATTAAATAGCTCACAACTGATATTAACTAGGAATCAGAGTTAATAAGAATGAAAATGTAGTACATATGGCTTTGAAAATTCTAAGTGAAGTCTCTGTGTTCAACATGCTACAGATGACTGAACTGCCTGTACAATATGAAGTGAAAGACAAATAAATTCAGTCACGGCATGGAAAAAGCACTTCTGCAGCTGCAGAATAATAAATGTGTCAAGTCCCTACAGATCAGATTGGTAAAGGTGAGCACTCCCTCCTTCACACCGAAAAAGAGATAGATTGGCATCCTAGCAAAACAAACTTTCAGAAAGCTTTATAATTGGTAAGCTTTTCCCCATATTGTTGTGCTGTGGCTTTCTTGCTGCAAGAGATTTAGAAAAAAAACAGCTGCTTGCTGAAAGCTGAGAGAAGCATCAAAACTGAGCTTCTTATTTATCAAATTTATATAGCTGCTCATCTCACATGAAGTGACTCTGCAAGGGATGAAAGAAGCTTCGTTCTCTGCTGTTCAAGAGCTGTAATTGTCACTCAGGCCTTTCTGAGAACTCATAGAAGAAATTAATCAGGAAGTAGAGACAGTATGACAGATATTGTAGAATGCTAGGCGCAATCTCAGACCTACCGTAACTCCCAAGTTCAAAGTGATCTTCAAAATCCAAAACCACTTTTAATTCAGAGTTTAGAATTCCATTATCTCCTTTCCCTCCCAGTTAAATAGTTCATCTATCAAATAATAGCTTTTGATGTCTATCTTTGATACGTCTTCTTACTGATTTTTTTTTAAAACAGGCCATTAAATCTAATTTTTATAATCAAGGATTCCCTCCCCCTTCCTTCTACCATCAAGCTGCCCATTCCTATGTTCAGACAAAGAACTCAAATAAGACAACTGACTGTGGCGAATGTCAGTCCTGCAGAGGACTGGCAGCATGGGAAAATAAGTTACTGATGAGTAGAACTTTAAACAGCAATTTGGCAAATCCAAATGAACAACTAGAGATCAAGGACATATTGTCAGGACTAGAAAGAAATTGAAGGCTTCAGGAGAGATGTCATAGAATGTATCACGGAACATTTATACATTCTTGGCAGGCTTCATAGTGTTGGGATTTTGATATTCTCCATGTGAAATTTTGTAAAAATAAATAATCATAAAATACAGCAAGCCCTTTCAAATTTCTCTGAAGAATTTCCCTCCATGTGCATTATTTACCAGTTTTCATGAATTATGGATCCTACATCCTCAGCAGGAATTCAGGTCCATAAAACTAGATATTTACAGAACCTTTAGCATTTTATTTCTCTGACTGCCCAATTGCTGTGCTGTTAAATATTGAAATAATTGTCCAAGTATTGATGGGTGTTTTGTTGTGTTTACATTTTTCCTTAGTCCAAGGAAGGGAACAGAGATTTGTTTATGTCATTTGCTGCACTGTGTCATCTAAATTGTCATCCAGTCATTTGTTCTGAGCATCTCCTGAGCTAACTGATTTACTGTACTTAGCAGAAAACATGAATTCTTTTCTTACATGTCCACTTCATTCCCAACAACATTGATCAACGTTTTTTTCCCTTTGTTCTGTCTTCCACAAATATATAGATCTGAAACATATAGCCTGTTATCACCGCAAATATTGCAAAGCTGTATTGACAAATAACAAGCACATTTTAAAAAGAGGTTAAAGAAATAAAATTTGAAAACTTTTTCATTTATTAAAGGAAAAGTAGCACATTTATCCTCTTAAAATATTCCAGATGGTATAGACTCTGCATTTAATCTCTTCCTACTAAAAATCAAAAAGTCACAGTTGATAGCTTTCCTGTGTTGGCGGGATTTCCCCCATACTCAAAAACTTGTTTTAGGTTTTGGGACCAAACTTTCAGGTATGCTTAAAAAAATAAGCTGGTTAAAACTTGAATGGAAAATATCCCGGAAATGTAAGAGAACTGAAAAAATAATGGATTAAGAAAATGATAAACGACATTTGTACTATTGCCAAAAAACTCTACATAGATGGATCCATGAAGTCACCAGAATTAACCAAGCAACTTCACTTTATTTGGGACTCCCAAATAGAAGACAGGGCAGTCCCTGTGCACTGCTACAATTACCATTTCCATTTCAACCTTGAATTTGAATTAAAGAACTTCAAATTCAAAAATGTGTACATAAAGAAAGAAAAGTGTGTGTGTGTCTAATTATATTCTACCTACCTACCTACCTATCTATCTATCTATCTATCTATCT
>JAPKID020001941.1:0-14007 GCA_026931265.2 Tropidonophis doriae | reverse complement strand
CCTCGCCACAGCTGTCACCTGATCATCCAGTGACAGCCGGGCATCGAGGAGGACACCCAAGTTGCGCACCCTATCCAACTATATATCAAACCTACAGCTGAAGTGACCGTTATGAAAACATCTTGTTTGAATTTGATTGGCCATAGGGGGCCCAGTGATAGGAGGCAACTAAGGGAGGAAAAAGTTAGACTTAGGGATTTGGGCCTGTGATTCTCAGTTGTGGCTATGTAAACCACACCTTTCACAATAAATGGAGTTAAGGATTGTTCTTACTTAGAGTTTCAAGCTGAGGCAGGTCTACATTTTGTTATTTGATCCCATTCTTATTACGAAGGCTTAATACAAAATAACTATTTCACTTGCTGAATGGCAGTGAAGTAGCATGGGCCAGAGGGTTACAATTTTTATAGTCTTGTCTATCAGTGTTCTTTATGAGCACCCTTATATCTTCACTAAGGTCAGGACATAGGATTTTTGGCCCAGGATAAGATATAGCTGAGCAGACAGCTTTCCCCCCCCTCCTTTAGTGAAACTCTTATTAGAAATGCATTGCTGTGCATGGCTTGTTTATCATCGCAGAGCAAAACACTTTATCATAAAAACAAAGCTCAAAGATACGATTTTTAAAAAAAGGGTGGGAAAAGATGTGATCGTTAGAGAGTTCAAAAAGAATTAACTGCCATTGTAATATAATTCTTCCTTCCCAATGTTAACAAGAAGCCCCCCCCCTTCCTCAAATGCCAACAGACTCTTATCAGCAAAAATCTGGATGTACAGCTATCTTTCCTTCTCAAGTTTTAGTAAAATTTTGAAAACAAATGTAATAAGGAAATGAAGGTGGGACAGTAGCTATATATTTAATAAACAACTGAGCTCTTGGTGAATGCTTTAAGTAACTTTCTTAGATTAATTGAAAAAAGTCATTGAGTATAGATGATCATTAGCCTTGTGCACTAAAGGCAGAAATGACCATGATCAAATCATCCTACTTCAGAAACACTATGTGAAGCCTTACCTCTCTAGAAAAAGCTCTAATGCTGGGAAATGTGGATGGAAAGAGAAGAGGACAACTAGCAGCAAGGCAGATCGTGATGGGTGCACTGATGGAAGACATGAAAGATCAAATTAGGATCAGATTGTCATGAAGAAAAATCTGTCTCTGTGGTTGCTAAGAGTTTTGATGGCGCATGATCAGAATCAATAGATGATGGATAACAGGTTAATACACACGCACGCGCACCCTCCCCCACAAAAGCTCCATATGGTATTTTGAATTCACTTAAACCATGTTTCATTTCATGCCATAAAAATTAATAGAGGCACATGAGAACATAACCGAATGTCTCTTCTTTAGCCACAGTGTTACAATTGTTACACAGTGTTACAATTTCTGTTTTACTTCTTCATACTGTATGAAATCAGTGCTTGATAATTGCTTGTCATTCTTGTTTGCTTTGCTTTGTTGATCTTCGACATGACAGTGGCATTGCAAAAGAAACATTTTCTACTTTCCCACAGAAACAGAATGTATTATTAGTTTTTCAGTGCCATATTTAAATTGAATCTTGATCAAAAACATGGTTTTATTAAATGTCAAGGAGAAAAGAATGATGCGATTCTGGGTTGATTAAATACTCAAACCTAAAAAGTAAGGATATTTTTGGTATTAATCTACTTTATGATTACACATGACTGAGCTGTGGTAAATGCAGAAGAATTTCTGAGAAAATGAAGGGCATTGGATTTCTTGATTTCAGAGGAGCGATCAGGCATGCAGCTGACTTTATGGGCTTCAGTTGTTCCAGCTGGAAATATTTGGAGATAACTCCCTCCCGCCCAGTCTGTATAATTTCACATTAAAGGTGAAAATATCTGTGAGATCAAAAGTGAACTATTTCTAAATGGTCATTGGATCTATGTTTGGACACATTTATTACACAATCCTTCAGTTCCTTTCCATAGCTCTTTGTGGGTCTACAGATCAAGGGAAGAACCCAGTCAGGGCTGAAATTAGAAATGGTGTTAAGCACTTGAAAGATGTGAGACACAGCTACCCATGACACAAATCTATCCCCTCCTCTCATATTAATAAATCATCATCATCATCTAAATCAAAATTTACCCAACTATTTTCTATCCAAATAACTCTAAATTCAAAAAATTGGTTTGGACAATAACTGGACATAGCAATAATCCGAAAACAAAGCACAGACAGATGAATGAGCTATTTTAATTTTCGAATTCCTACTCAGACCAGATGTCAAAATCCTTCAATTTAATTATCCCATTCATTCTTTATTTTCCATACATTAAATTTACTCAGATAAAAACATTCTAAAAATGTACAATTTTACCTTTTAACAAAGTATAATAAAACATAAAAATCCCAATACCAGAATACTTGACATTTACAGTTCAAAATCATATTAGGTAAATATTAAATATTTACAAAACTTTGATATTTATATAAAGTTTCGTGCACATTTTGTAATACTAGGAGTAAAAGAAATGGCTCGAAATGGGCAAAAGGCATCTCCTTTGCTCCAAACGGAAAATTATAACTGGAAAACATGTTAACCTGCCATTGGGGGACATAAATGTTTCCTATTAACAGTTAGAGTTCAGTTTACGGAGAGAGGTGGAGATAGTGGTAGCTTTCTGAATTGCTGGCTTCTTTAATTCCTACTTCCAGGTAGAGCCCATTAATAAGAGGGCACAGATATGTCATAAGGAATCTGACCATTTTAGGGTCTTTTTGGCCTTACAATGAAGTGCATCTGCTAGTGTTTCCTCTAGGGGTCTAGGAGTGTTCATTTCAGGACCATGTGGAAGGCATCATTTTCAACAGAAATTAGAAAGCTGCTCTCTTAATCGGAGGCTATCTCAGAGTCTTGCAGTGCTCCACTAGGTTCTCATGAATTAAACCCCATTACAGTACAGTCAATGAAAATACTCTTCCTTCAATGGAGAGTCTGATTTTTATTTTCTTTTTTTAAGCAAGGAAAAGCTTCGTCCCCTCTAGGCCAGGGTTTTGGGCAATCCTGCATGATGTGGTGCTTTTGTTAACATGAATTGAGTCACATTCCTTCAAGTCCTTCAGTGCAAAGTTGCAACCAAATTGAGGCACACTGTTCTAAGAAAGTGTTTTAATTGTTCTTGCATGTGAGGCCTGCCTGCTGTGGGCATCTATTCCTATATGAAACACTGCCAACCACTTATGAATACTGGAGCACATGAATGGAGAATTACAAGGCAAACCTAATACTTTCAGAGGCAAACCAAGAAAAGTCAGACCAGGTTTTCTTCTGGGGATTCCGCTGCATTTTCTCTGCAATTATATTATCAAAGCCGTTCTCTTTGAAAGTTGGATGGCTGAGCAAGGGGGGTCTTTTTTTTTCCCATGGGAAAGAAAATCACATTTTTTTAAAAAAATTGCACAGATACAATGGAGGCAAGTTTCTAGAGGCTTCCCAATTAAGAAAACCAATAAGGTTTTTAGTCTGCTGAGCTTATGGGGTGATAGGGATTCCTTTTCACACGGACATTTGGCTCTTAGCATATATTTCAGCTTTAAAAGTAAACATGAAAGATATAATAACCAAGGCAGGTTGCTTCTACTCATGGCAAGATTAAGGCCACGTAAATTGCTGAGTTCCCATCCACTTTGAATACAGTTTTATTTTCCTAACAGTTGACCATGTATAGCAGCAGCCTCAATCATCCAGAGCACTACAAAATGAATTTTACACGTTATGATCTTGACACACTGATTTTAACTGCAGCCACGTTATTACCCCAGAGTTCGGAGCGAGTAAATTTCAACTAACTGAAGTCTATCTCGCCCCCATCTAACTGACCCTGTTTTGGTGAAGCCAAAAGTGAGGAGATGGAAACTGAATACTCCATTGCATAGAAATAACGGACATCAGACGCAGGCCTCCTGCTGGGATAGACCAGGGTCCAAGGCAATAAACCAGCACAGGAGGGGAACTCTCCACTGCTTTACAGAACGCAGAGAGAGACTTTTGACACGGCCACTCCTGTTGCTGTTCAAAGGAGGGAGGCTCTCTTCTACTACAAAGCACCACATTAAAAAATGTGGAGATCCAGCCAGTCCTGTCCTGCATGACTAAATTGAGGCGGCCCAGATGATGAAGCAAGGAGAGCAGCAGGGAGAATGGATTCTTTAAAAATAAACCGTTGCCTCCCTTTGAGAGGTATTGTTTCAGCCCCCTTTGGATAAGCGTTACTGGTTGCTACTTAGCTACCAAAGCGAAATATTTTCATAGCCCACATCAAATGAAAAGAGGCAAACTATAAAACTTTCCTAAATAATGAAACAGTAGGCTACTGTACTTCGTATTTGACGCTGTGCCTTCTAAACCCAACAAATTCCTGGAAGAGTCTGAATTTTAAAATTTATTACAGATGCAGAACACCATTTCCTACGGCAGAAACCGCTGAATTGTTAACACTTCCTTATATCGTAGAAGAGAATTAAAAAACAAAAAATACCACTGAGTCTCTGGCACTAAACCCTTGGAGACTTAAGTTTAATCCACTGCTGGTAAGTTAGACCTACATTAAGAGGAATTGCTGACCAACGTGGCATATAAAACTCTTTCCAGAATGAAGCATTCACCTCTGTTCTTTGGGAAGAAAAAGAGGGTTAACGTTTCTTTCCTTTATTAGACGACCACGTAGCCTGCTGGTGCCTGTTTTCCAACATCTCTTCCCCTGACCTCCGTTTGCTAGAAGTGCAGATAGTCAGAACAGAATTATACATTCTTCCGTAGTGCAACCCTTTACAATCCCAGAGTGTAGTGCCCGATTTATTTCGAGAGGAAGAAAATTAAAAGGAGATATGTTTAACTAGCCTCCGAGCGTCCAGCAGGCAAATGGCAATGGTTGCACCACCGGCCTTTAGCTCTCACTCCAACTCCAGATTATAACGTAGCTGCCCAGGAGTTTAATTTTCCAGCATGGAAGGTGAAATTATGGCAACATTCTTCGGCAAAAGTGCAGCAGTTTCTATACAACAAGAAAAGACAGTTTGGCCAGTCTCGCCTATCTTCAGGGAGATCCAACGTTAAAATCTGTTTTGGCAATTCAGGAAAAAAAAGGGGGCTTGGAAGCCCCCCTGCCCCCCTCTCCTAAAGTTTCAGTTCCTTCCTAGGGTTGAAGTAGAGCACCTTTGGATTAAAAAAATAACATTAATAAGCTCAACAGATAGACTCCCAATCTGAAGTTCCCTAATTATTTCATGGCCATTTTGCCATCACAAAATATTGCATCTGAAGTTAAGCTCAGTCCGTGGACTCTAAACTCTCAGCCGGGGGAGCGTATTTTAACCGAAATGTACCTGAAGGAAAAAGAAGGAAGGTTCAATTAGCACAGTTTTGCAATCCAGGTTGTAAGAATCCCAGGTCAGATTCAGAGATTCTTCAGATATTGGGGGCACAATACAGGCAGCCCTAGACTCGCAACCACAATTGGGAGCAGAATTTTCCAATGCCAAGCAAGGAAGTTGTGAAGGGAGTCAGGGCCAATTTTACAACCTTTAGCTGAGTGAATCCCTGCAGTCGTCAAATGAGACCTGCGGTCGTTAAGTGAATCTTGGCTTCCCACATTGACTTTTCTTGGCAAAAGCCAGCTGGGCAAGTTGAAAGTGGGGATCACATGACATTCCCCCCCCCCCGGGAAGCTTCCCCCCTACCCCATTGTAAATACATGCTAATTGCCAAGCATCCCAATTTTGATCACAAGAAGGTGCAGGTGCTACGCGCATTGTACATGTGAAGACTGCTCCCAAGTGACTTCAAACAGCCATTAAACAATTGGTTGTAAGTCAAGGACTCCCTGTAATTGTTCATCTCATAGACTGTTTTCTGAAGGAAGTTGAGAAAATCTTATGAGCTGCAGTGGTGAGAGTGCAGCACTGCAGGCTCCTTCTGCTGATCACTGGCTACCAGCAGTTTGGCAGATCGAATCTCACCAGGCTCAAGGCTGACTCAGCCTTCCGTCCTTCTGAGGTGAGTCAAATGAGGACCCAGATTGTTTGGAGGGGGGGGGCGCATAGGCTGACTCTGTCAACCGCTTGGAGAGGGCTGTGAAAGCACCGTGAAGCGGTATATAAGTCTTAAGGGCTATTGCTATCTTGGGGGCTACACTGGCTGCCTTTCCATCTCAGCCTCCTCAGGCCGGACCCTTCAGCTTCTCCTCTTTTACAGAATGCTAAAAAAATGATGTATTTTTAACATTCTGCCTTCCTTCTGAGTTCAGGAGACTGGTCCTCATGATAACCTTCTGAAGTAGACAGGGCAGAGGGTGGGGGCACTGGCACCCAGGCCTTCTGCACTCCAGGCTGTGTCCTTCACAACCACAGATCAATGCTCCTACTAGGGACATTCGGGGACTGGATCAAATCTGGCAAAGAATGGCAAATTCACACTTGCATTTTCAATAGGGCTCTTTGTCCCGCCCGGTGCCCAGAACCACAGTCCCCGACTGCCTTGGGGGGGGGGGCAGCCCCTTCCGACAAGCCCGACAAGCCACGTCCCTCCTCACCTTGTCGATTGAAATCCATCGGTGGCTGCTTGCAGTCTTGAGCTCGGTGGCCGCTGGCTCCACAGTTGTAGCAGGAGAGGTTCCCGGGCTTCTTGTGTCCTGAGCCACCGCTGTTGTTCACCATCCCCTGGGCCTGGTACACCCCTGCGGTGCCGGCCATGAAGCTCTGCATGGGGGGCACCGCAAAGGCGGACTGTCCGCCCATGAGGGAGTCCGGCGTGGGACCGCCGCTGTACGGAGAGTGGACCATGGGGAAGGCCGAGCTGCTGCTGTACTGCTGGGGGTTGACGTAGCCGTTGCTGCACAGAGGGTTGAAGGGCAGGAAGGGGAACGTAAACATGGACGGCCCCGAAAAGGGGTGCTGGAAGTAGTTCGTGTAGCTCACAGTCATGCCACTGGAGCCACAGTTCCCGCTGCAGCCGCAGGAGCTGCAGACCATGCAGCCGGGCGGCTGCTGATGCTGGTGGTGGTGGTGGTGATGGTGATTGTTCTGGTTGGGGACGGGCATGTTCCCCGCAGAGCCGCCACCACCGTAGAAGCTGTTCTCCGCAGCCGAGGACAGCGTGGGGCTGGAGCTGGGAGGGGGGCAGCTGGGCAGGTTGCCCATGTTGGCGAAGGAGGTGGCGAGGTGGCTGCTGGAAGACGCGGCGGGGTTGCTGTTGGCGCAGAAGGTGCTGCTGGGCATGGGGGCCACCGGCATGCCGCTCATGGCGGAAAAGGCCACTTTGGTGTTGGCGGTGTACAGAGCCGTCCGGGGGCTGATTATTGCTGGGGAGACGCTGAATTGCATACTGTTGGAGCAGGACGGCTGCCCCGCCAGGGTGGCATCGGTGGGCACGGACGAGGAGACCAGCAGCTTGATGGGGGGACGGGCCATGTGGAAGACCGTGCTTGAGGTGACGGTGGCCGTGGTGCTGGTTTCCACCAGGATGCCCGGGGGCTGCGACGGTTTCCCCATTCGGTCCAGTGCGGGCACGTGGACCAATTTGGATCGGGGCCCGAAATGAATGGGAGGCGCGGAGGGGCCGTTTTCAGGGACGGCCGAGAGCACCTGCAGGGGCTGATGTGGAGGCACCGGGATCCGATCCGCCAGGGTGCTTCCAAAGCTCTTCTCCATCTTGACGCTGTTCTGAGCGGGGCTGCCCGGGAACTTTGTCCTGTCCTCCAAAGGTAAAAGCGAGTGCATAGGTGAAGAAAGGAGCTTCAGGTCTGCATTTCCGCGTTCGGGTTTGTGCATAGAGTTTAGTATTCGAATCGGAGTGGCCGTCATCTGTCCCGCCAAGGAGTGGTGAGCCGTTGGACTAGACCCCGACTCGTTCTGTACAGGCAAAACCTGAGCGGTGGGCCGGGCCGAGCTGGAGCCGAAGTGATTCAGGATCATGACCGGCTTCTCCTTCTCCGAGGGCTCCGGGTGGATCTCCACACCTGCAAGGCAAACGGGATCAGCTGCAGCAGCACACCGGCCAAGGGAGGCCCGGGGGCTGCCACAGAAGGAAAGGGAGCGCCCTTACGCCTCTCGTTCTCCTCAGCGCTGTCCGAGCTTTCTTCCCGGGGCTGCATGCCCATGGGGCTGGAGGACGAGCTGGAGGACTCCGAGGAACTGCCTTCCCGGGGGGGCGTGGTGGAGACGGTCTGATCCACGTCCACATGCAGTTCTTGGGGGAAGAGAAGCAGAAATCCTCATCAGAAACTAGAAGGCGGGAGCTGCAATTAAGCAAGCTGCTTTCTAAGGGAGGGCATAACCTTGGAAGTCACAGATTTGAGCAAAGGAACAAAAGAAAACAAGAGCTTTTTGGGGGGTCACTCGGACCTGGTTTTGCCACCATCCCCCCCACTTCCCTCAGAGGCAGATGAGGAAAGGCTCCAGACAGCACTAATGGGAGAAGCACCCTCTTCTGACATGGGAGACCCCTTTACCTGTGACATGGTTCCCACGAATGCTCTGTATGGGATTGATGTGAGTGGTGGGAGGAACTCTGGCCACCCCAGAGCTGACAGATGGGGAGAGGGCTGGGTTCATGGTCCCCTTCTCTGACTTTTCTCTGCCGTTAAGAAAAGGTTGAGAAAACACTTGAATACGATCGTCATATCTCCTACCCACGCAGCAATTTTTCAGCCGTGTATCCAAGAGTAACCCCTTTCCTAACATCAATCAACAGGTGCTTTTTCTGTGAGCATGAGATCATCCACAGCTGGCACAGGTACAGATCTTTCAGAGGGCAGTTCAGAGTTGTGAGGAGCTTGCACAAAAGGAACATCTCAGGTGCATGGAGCCTGGCTCACTATTGCGGGCGACACTGCAGTCATGTGACCTTGATTTTCAGTGTTCCCCGCCGGCTTCCCACTTAGTCAGTGGGGAAGCTGGCAGAAGTCGGAAGTTGCGGTCACATGATGTCCTCTCACTGGACGGCCTGCATCACCAACAACAAATGCTTTACAAACATGTTGCTTAGTGACAGCATTGCCTTTGTAAGTTAAGGAGTGCCTGTAATGGCCACGGAGAGTCCTGTAACAGAAGCTGAATGGCACTCCCCCCGCCCAATAATAAATAAATCCAAGGTAAAATCTGTCTCAGTTCTTTTTTAAGAATGTACACTACGTTCCTTAAGTTGTTGGGAATGATGGCTTAAAAAACAAATTTCTTTAGTACTAGTTACAAATCACCCGGGGGAGGGGGGGGGGAACTGCTTGTCTTTCTGCGGCTGATACTTACTTTTCCAATTCCAGCTGCGTCTTGAGTTTCTTCTTTGCTCCCATGGTGAGTGTTTCAAACTTATTAAGATCTTCTTCGGTGAGGCTCAGGAACTTGTGGAGAAAGACAAATAATCAGCACGTTTTCTAAACATGAAAGTATTGTCAAATTGAGAATACTAAAAGCAGGCCTTATGAACTGGGATATATTCTAATAAAAAAGAGAAAAACATTGAAGAGTTTAAACTCAGCCTTGCACTAAATTCAACTTACAGCTAAAGGTATATCAAAATACTCAGATTGCCAGAAAGTGCCCATTAGAGCTGCTCTGGGTTTGAATGGCATAATTCGCCTCCACCAGAGGGCACCCCACTGTCATTTTTAAATCAGAATAAGATGGTCGTAGCTTTACAGAATCGTTCTGCAAAAAAGTACTACATTTTAACTATTTCTTACTAAGCCATTTTAAGTTCCTCTAAGTCAAGCCTACACTGACTTTGCCAATAGCTTCCCAGATTATTGAGAGATTCTGCTCTCTAGAAATACCATTTGTGAATTGTGAAACTGAATTGGGAAGGGAAGGGCAGGGACGGGGAGGATCGGGAGGGATAGGGGGAAATAGAAACAGAAATAAACCCACTATATTCTTCTGGCGAGGCCCGCATCATACCTTCTCCATTGTCAACTGTTTAAAAACCGGATAATATTTGTGCAACCGCAGTTTTCGCAGCCAATCAAAAATTCCGTTTTGCTCCTGGGCCTGTGGGTTTTGTGGACTTGGAGCCATTAAAACAGGGGAAGAGTTTTCTATCTGGCTGCGGCTACATGCTAACGTGGGCCCGGCCCCACCTGAATGAGAGCAGTGGGAGAGGGCAACAGCTGTTGCGGCCGGATGGGGCAGGTGATGCTGAAGACTGTTCTGGGTGGCCTGGACACCTGCAACCCCACAGATGGGCCTGTAAGAGAGGAGGAAAGCCAGATAGGAATGAAGCATTCCCTAGGAAGTCATGGGTACCCCAGATAGTCCTCCAGTTATGACCGTAATTAACCCACGCAATTACTACCATGAGTCGCGACAGTTGGAATGTTGGCCAAGTGACTGAACCCAATTTTATGACCTAATGGCCATAAAGTGAATGCTGTGGTTGTTAAGTGAACCCACCGCTCACTAGGGGTGTGTTTTTTTGCTGGAAACTGGAATAAAAACCAGCAGAAACAAAAATATCTCAGCAGGGCAGGGAGGGAGCCTTGCTCAAACGAGGAGGAGGAGGATGTAACGTGAGCAATAAGAAGATCTCGTATGAATACAATGGATACAGTATGTATCCATTTCCCCTAATTACACAGGAAGCAGAAAGACATTTCAATTTTTCTGTATTCTACCCGCTCCCTAAATTCACCTCACCTTCCAGAAGCACCCAGCGTCGTACCCACTTTGTAAAGGGAAGAATTGCCAGGATCTAAAAACAAGGACATCACAGTAAGTTAAGAGTTATTATTTGACTAAGTCTTTTTATATATACATACACATAAACACACACACACACATATATATCTTAGGAGAGGGTTGAGGTGGCGTTTGCTCTTTAAACTCACTTGAACTCTGATATTGTGAGGAGTGACATGAAGTGCTGAAAAATTTCTTGACGTGGTCATTTTTCCAGATATGGGATGGTAAGGATGCCAAATACCTGCAAAATTATTGTGATGGATGATATTTTCCTAACTTCAGGCAAAAGAAAGCTAAGACTGCAAAAATTGTCAAAAATGAAGTCACACTGCACAGAACGCATTAAGAAATAACAAATATTGAAGTTATTGAAGAGACATCTGGGGACAAATTCATGAAACAGCCATGATCCTCTCTATGTGTGAGTTAAATCTGCCAAGACAATTGATTTAGAATTACAGGTAGACCTCGACTTATGACGATTTGTTCAGTGACTGTTATAAGGGCACTGCTCCTCACACTTGGTACTGTCACAGTGTCAAGAGACGAAGTCGGAACCTCTTAACGACCTGTGATTCGCTTAACAGCATCACTTAGGGACAGAGGTTCCAGCCCCAGTTGCAGTCATAAATCGAGGACTACTTATAACTGGTCAGACTAGAACTTTCTTGCCCATTGTATTTCATGTAAGCAAATAATTACAACTGCTCTTTTAATTTAATTAATTGCTCCTGCCAGCCATACAGGAGTTTCAATTGCTTTGACTTTCTGCTGATGCACTATTATTAATTATTAATTATTATTAAAGCAGATTTGGTTTACCAGATACAACTGGCCTTTAAGATTTATTTTTTCTGCCAAAATTATTCATTTTTCTCCTAACTCTACCCACATAATCTCTCTTTTTAAGTTCTTTGCAACAGCTTCCTGTCCTTCCCCAAACCTAGTACAAGCTTCTGAAACTCCGCTACACATGCAGTAGGTTAATTAAATAAATAAAACACTTCAGAGTGATCCATCCTGTGATTCTCACTTGTCTGGCTCTTATCAGCTTCAATCATCTCAAAGCCTTCTTGTTTCCTGAAATAACCCTCTTTCCCCCCCCTCCTTTTTTTCGCTCTTCCCATCTGAAGTTCTCCTTCCAAGCTGTTTTTCTTACTTTTATTCCCTTTTTAAAACTTGCTTTATCTGGGAAACCTCTCAAGTAATCCTAGAGTGCATGTATTTTTGTCGTTTTGCCAAAGCAATTGCAATTAAAACAATGGAAGGCCTCTCAAAGGGAAGACCTATTAAACCTGATTCTGCACAGCGCTAATTAGGAAGGTAGGCCTGGGTCTGAAATTATGCACTTCCAAGGAACCAACAACCTCCACTCCTCTCCCTTCCCCCCCCAGCAGCCCCCCCAAAGGGACTGCATGAATTCCTACAGAGTAGAAATGTGTGAGGACTCTGTAGTACAGAATTACAGAACTGGGCATTGTTAATGAAAGCAGGGTGTAAGAACCTAAGGGTAGATGGGCCATATGAGAATCTAAGCAGGGTTTCATAATTTGTGCTAAGAAACTATTACTAAGTAACTGCAACCGAAGCAAGTGATGAAACAATGGCAATTAAATAAGAGTCATTACTTAATGAAATAGTTAAATTCATTAACTAAACAATAAAATAATAACTGAAAGTCACACACCCGCACCCAGACAAATTTCAGAAACAAGTTCAAACTATACCTAAGGTCTGATTCCAAGTCCATATGGCTTCTTTCTAAGTAAAATGATTCTGGACCAGCTAGAAAAGGAATGAATTTCTCCAAATTTTCTTCTGGACAAAACTGACCTAACTAAGAAAGAAAAGGTTGGCTTTTATTATTGGTACTGCACATGGATTACTTAAAATATTCAATGAAACTGACACATAGCATGCAAAAAGTAATCTTATTAATTCTATTTTTTTTAAAAAGCTGTGCAAGATACAGCATATAGTTATATGTGCTTCCAAATGTACCTTAAAAACACCAATTGTACAAAATCATTTTACCTTTGAAATGAAATCAGTCACTTCGGCAGAAGACTTTGTTACCACGGTCACTGAGGAATCAGACCATAAGACCTAAGGAAACGGAAAAAAAAAACCTTTGCTCACCTTCGTCAAGTAATTTTAGAATGGACAGTCAGTTGGACGGTTTGTTAATCGGCAGCTGCTTTTCTGCACAACGTGTGTTTGGTGTGAAATGTTCATTTTAAAAACATGGCAATGGCCAGGCTTCTCACCTGTACTGTGTAAAAATGAGCATAGTGGGATATTCTACAGCAATCCTTGTTTTCTTCATCGATTTTTATAGTACTGTAATCAAAAGACATTGGGCAACCTGTCGGTTTGTTGCTCTCTTGTATATACAGTATTTACTGATCCAAGGTCAGAACTACAAAACGGTTCTTCAAATTAACAAAATGTACATTAGAAGCATATTTGACCTCGTAATGGTAAGACAGGTGATTTTGGTAGCAAAGTCAACAGGGGATACCAGGTACGCTTAATGGCTGCATGATTCACTTAACAAATGCAGTGATTCGCTTATCAACCATGGCCCATAAAATCAGGCATTTAACCCTTAAAATAACTGCTTAGCAATGGAAATTTTGGTCCCAATTGTGATTGTTGAGGACTAATGGTATATATCCCTAACCCTAATGCTTTTCAAAGCTCGCGCATGGGCATCTGGTGTATTCCAGGCTCCTATCAGGAGATGACACAAGCTCCTGAACTGTGTATGTGTGTGTGTGTGTGTGTGATGTGTGTTTGTAAGAGGATGTACCAAACCCCCTAAATCTGCATCCTTTTCTTCCTGTCTGAGAGCACCTACTGAAAGCCCGTAGAAGCCAAGCGATTAACTGAATTCACATGTACTTATGATACAAGACATATAGGCGACCCCAGTGTGTGTTTTGCACATATCGTATCTAGAGGACAGGTGGGGAAATACTGCCACCATCCTATTTAAAAACAAGCAGGGATGAAATGAGCAGGATGTTTCCACACTACATTAGCCACCAAAATGCATGCATTTTTCCAGCCCTGAGGATACTGCCAAAAGCACTGATGGGAGGAAAGAGTTTGAAAATACATTACGTAATTCAGGAATTTCCTTTTCCCAGCCCTTGCTTAACTTAAACTGAGAAACAGAAACGAGCAGGCAGCGTCGATTCTTCTTGGGGTTTTGTTGATTTCTTTTGCTTCCCTTGTCTGTCTGTCTGTCTGTCTGTCTGTCCGTCCGTCCGTCCCTCCCTCCCTCCCTCTCTCTC
>JAPKID020001940.1:0-14007 GCA_026931265.2 Tropidonophis doriae | reverse complement strand
AGTAATCTCTATATATGTGAAAATCTAGACTTTTTTGTAAAAGGCTCAGGCTCAGCAGGGTCATGATCAACTAGCTGTGAGGATAGATGCTCCTTGGACATACCACATTATTTTTTGGGGTGTGCAGCGACTCCAGGGTATGCTTTATATGGAGCGTAATATTTGGCTGTAAAGTGAAATCAGGATTTATTAAAAATTATTGCCACTGAAGGAATCATCCTCACTTTATTATTTTCTGGGTAAAAATTCAGAGGTAAGTTAATTCATTCCTCTTTTTTGCTTGCTTCCCTCAGTTCTTTCTTTCCCTCCTAGATAATAGCATAGATTCCCTTAACATTGTATTTTGTGATTGGTCATTGATAATTTGTTGTATACATTTCCAATGGTAGAGATGAAACATCAGCTAGCTAGCTGTAATAGAAATCTTCGGAATTAGTCAAATATTACACTAGGATTTACAGAACACAATCAACATTTCTGAAGGTTTCTTCTAATATTGTTATTTTTTGTTAAAAAACTGAGTAAAAAAGTAATTGTGTGGCTCTCATTTATGTGTCATGACTGAAGCTAATGCAACAATAATTCTGTTTTAAAATGCTACTGATTTTATTATAACAGATTAACACTGCTATTTCTTTGAAATGACTATTTGTTAGTATAGTACATTTGGGCATCAATAAACCTAGAAAAAAATTGCAAATCAAAGTGTATGTAATAGAATCTGAAGTTCTTAATATAGCTAAACTAATTAATTGATAGTTGCTTTTTCTGCAAATTATTCATCCTAAGACATTTGTCACTAACTACTTTGGGGAATATTATTTTTACATTAGTTCATGATCATATTATTTTTGCTTCTATGACTCTATTAAATTTCCTTCAATGAAATGTAAATATATCAAAATATGTTTACAGATATATATTAAGATTATGGCTTTTCTAGCATATTTTAAAAAGAAATTAGGAGATAATAAAAAATATGTTATTTTTATAGCAGGCTCATAAATTAAAATGAGATTAAATCAGAGTCATGATCAGATTCATAAATTAAAAATTACTACCTCAGAAGTGATTTTAAAAAATCTACTGAAATTATATGATACAGTTATAAATACAATACTGTAATTAGATACAGAAAATCTAAGGTCTTTCTCAAAGAAAAATGTCAATATATTATAAGACTACTTAAAATAAAGGTTTTAGCATAGAAGTAGTGCTAGGTTTGAAGAAATATTCATTTTTATGACAGTTGTGTTTTCCTGTAAACTCAATGGGATTTTTAATTCAAAGTGCTGGTTGTTAACTATAAAGCCCTAAGTGGAAAAAGGCCTGGTTACATGAAGGACTGCCTGGTTCCTATAATATGTGCCTGGCCAATTCATCCTTGCAGAGTTGACATATTCCAGAGCACTTTGATTAAACAAGGCCATCTATCGGGACCCTGGAGCTTTCTCTGTAGCAGTTCCTGCACTTTGAAATGAGATTTCCTCCCATGATCCAAATGGCCCTAACTTGCTGTTGTTTAGAAAGGCAACAAAGACTTGGCTTTTTGTCTAGCCTTTGGCAAAGGAAAATAGTAATGGCAATAGCACTTAGACTTATATACTATTTCACAGTGCTTTACAGCCCTCTCTAAGCAATTTACAAAATCAGCATATTGCCCCCCCAACATTCTGGGTCCTTATTTTACCTCAGAAGGATGGAAGGCTGAGTCAACCTTGAGCCGGTGAGGATCAAACACCTGGCAATCAGCAGAATTAGCTCGCAATATTTCATTTTAACAACTTCCCCATGAAGTCGCTTTGCTTTGTTACTGTCTAGTTTGCCATTCTCATTCTCATTTGTTAATTTTACTTGCTATTAATTGTGTTTCTCTTTTTTAGTTCTCTTTTTAGTTTAGTTGCTTGACAGTATACACATTTAATAAAAAAATCAACAAATCTGCAAATATTTGAATGAGAATTTAAAAAGCTAAAGCTATACCTACTGATGAACTAGGACATTTAAAAAAATTCAAGTAACAGACGAATCCTTAGTTTTTAAAAATGACATAGGAATATTAGAGCATAAGGAAAATATATATAAATTACTCTAATTAATTGAGTAATCTGATAAATGATCAATAGTTGAAAAATTTCAGCACACTTCATGCACAAAATGCATACATTTAATTTAATTAATTAAGATATAATATTATCACTGGCCATTGTAGCCTAACATGCATTTGCATAGCATGTCAAATGTGGTTAGTATTATTCTTAGGTAGTTTTTTTTTTTTGTGGCTTAGCACATGGTGCAGATCCAAACTGTTTAGTTAATTTAGGGTTGGATTCATTGTGCGAATCCCAAAAATGGATTATCGCAGTTACTATGTTAGGTATATTGTGTGAATTAACCCAGTGAATAGCAGTGCAATAAAGATTTAGAATTGGCAGAATTTCCACTTTTCTTATCTTCTATTTCAAACAATCCATCAAATGTTTTTTTCCATCTGGTGCTCCCTAGATGTGCTGGTCATATTTGCTGGAGAAATGAAATGTGTCTTGTGAAAGCAAGAATGCTGGTGTCAGTACAATCTCCAGCCTACACTTCTGTCCTGTCCTATCCTGTCCTGTCCTAGCAACATACAACTGAATGACAGGTCATAAGGCAGGTCTGACAGGAAGTCCCAAGCAAAAAGAAGGAACAAAAAGGAATTGTTTTCTCAATCTCTGGATTCTTGAATGTTATGGTGAATTGAGCAGGTTTTCAGCACCTTGGACAGAACTCAGGACACATTCAAGCCTGATTATTGTAGTACTAAACTACTTTTTCTCAGCCCTCCAGAAATATGTAGTTTTTCAGAAAGAGGCACATTCTTTATCCAGAAACCTAACACTCCATTGTTTCTCCATGGGCTCATGTTGTATCTGTTTTGGAGCATTGGCTCTTCAGAATTAGTTGTACTTGGAATGGAAGTGCAGGCAACTTGTTGGATATGGCCTTGCAGGGTGTAATTCCAAGGTGCAATGTTGGGTTATTAATTTTTGGAAGTCTAAGCATCGCAACAGCTCAGCTCAATCATATAGTCAGACCTCAGGTATTCTTCATTAGCTGATAAAGCCCATATTTCCTTGTATTTCCCATAGTGGATTCCATATTATGATTTTTAAAATACTTCTCCTTGGATCATATTGGATTCTAGGGTCAATGGAAGACATTTTCATCTGTGAAGTGTCCTTTAGTGCCAGTTCTCATAAAGAGGTTACACCTTTTTTTTACATGCAGTGGCCCCGCCATGCAGAAAAACTTCCTATATGAATTTGGTACTAACACAGGCAAATGGCCAATTTTGCCATTAACCTCTATGCTGTTATGACAGGAATGACTTCATTGTGCTACATTACCTTTTCACAGCAGGGTTTCTCCATATACATGACTCCATAAGCAAGTGAGCCAAACCCACACACACGACCCCAAAACAGAAACAAATACTTTGTGTATGAACCAATCTAAAGCCTTGGAATGCTTTTTTTAAATATTTGGAATTCAGAAAATAGCTTTCTTTACAGCATGAAGTATTCAGTAGAATTTTAGTATTTTAAAAAAAAGGGATTTTAGGGTGATGTAAAATCACAATTCAATTAAGCAGGGACATTAATGCAAACCTATTTAGATCCACAAGTGATGAAAATCCTGTGTGTGTCATCCACTGCAACAGCTTAATGAATCTGAAGTATGGCAGTATGAGAAATACTTTACATTCCTGAAACAGCCCAATTTTTCTCTTATATGTACTTCAATAACTGATTTTAGAAAATGGAACTGCAAGAAGGAAGTGATCCTTGAAATAATAAGAATAACATGTGTCATGCTGATTATCTACAGGGTTATGGATGTGGTTTATGCTTATTGTTCCTGTGGAATATCTACTTTGTCATTCACCCAATCTTAAATTTTATCATATTGGAGAATTTTGTGATTCCATGCATGAAGGAACAGACAACTAAAATAATGTACCTAAACTAATAAAAACCAATGGCTGAATGTGCTCAGTATTTTATGCTGCAGTAGCCACTGGATCATCAGTCACATTTTGTTTCTGTATGAATCTAACAACATACCTACACTGTTTAATTTTCTGGATTTTCCAGGCAGAAACAGCAGCTAATCGGATTTGTAAAGTACTTGCTGTGAACCAAGAAAATGAAAAGTTGATGGAAGAATATGAAAAGCTAGCAAGTGAGGTAGGCGAAGCTTGTCACAACTCTTGAGGTTTGCTTCTGATACCAAATCATTTTATATGTAATTTTATAAGTACAGAAAAGTTACATAAAGCTTTTAACTATTGCTGAGGCTTTCTTTTTTGAATATAATTAGTGTGGGAAGAATCTCTATTTATATCTCTGGTTTCTTTTTTTAGGCTATTAAAATAAATGTGCTTGTTTTTACCTGCAATAATTAGGAACTATTAAATCTGATGTAATTTGGCAATTCTTGCCTGACTACATCTCTTGTATCTGCTTCTACCATATTCTGGATTACTTTTAGATTTTGGCCATCCTAAAAACAGTAAATGACAAAATTGTCGAAGTTTGTATATAAGAGATACTTCCACACAAACACAGTAGACTAAGTAAAATGGATCGGATGGTTTATGGTTCAGCATGCCAGAAAACTTGCTTATTATATTAGTGTATTATATAAAACAGGCCAGTATCCAATGGAATTTATTTGTTTGGGACATAGCACTTTCTTTGTACAAATCAACTGGATGTTTTTTAAAAATCTGGATTTAGCATATTGTCTGAACCCAGCCAAAGCATAAAGGTTACAGTCTTACAGACAAAATGGAAGGGATTTCAGTGACCCCTGGATCCCTTATATGTTTATTTATTTTATTTATAGCCTACCTTTATTATTATTATAAACAACTCATGGTGATGAACATATCTAATACTCCTTTGTCTTCCAATTTTCCCTGTAACATGAACCCTGTCAGGTGAGTTGGGTTGAGAGAGATTGATTGACTCAAAGTCCCCAGCCGGACTTTCCTGCCTAAGAGGGGACCAGCCTGATGCCTTAACCGCTATCCTATCTTTCTTAACTGCTCAACTGTTCACAACCATAGTAGTCTACTGGAAGGCAATAACTGGGTTTTCTCTTGTTGTCATGATGATCCACTCGCCACTATCATGAGTACTAATATGCCTTATTCCACCAAACACAAGTAAAAAAGAATTGTGTCGTATTAAAAATGGAAAGCCATTCCCAGGAAATCTGGTCCAATGTTTAAGGTACTATAGAAGATATTAGATTAGGCATCTTTTTTCTTTTATTTCTATTTCTTACTCATGTTTTCATACTTTTTTGGCACTTGCTAACATGTTTACATGTGTGCAAGCAGCTTTTAGAATGGATTCGGCGTACCACCCCTTGGCTGGAAAACAGGACCCCAGAGAAGACGATGGTAGCTATGCAAAAGAAGTTAGAGGACTTCAGAGATTATCGCCGAAAGCACAAACCTCCCAAGATCCAGGAAAAATGCCAGTTGGAGATCAATTTCAACACTTTGCAGACGAAACTGAGGATCAGCAACAGGCCAGCGTTCATGCCATCAGAAGGGAAGATGGTCTCAGTAAGTAGCAGTGTGTTTGGGCTCTAAGCTATCAAACCTTTCAGCTCTGGAAACTGGAAAATTGTTTAAATCTCATCAAAGCAACAATCAAAAGCAAACCCAGAGGAGGTTTTGATGTGGTTCCATCTTCAATAGCCTGGTGAGGTAGTTCAAGCCAGAAGCACAACTAGGAGTAGTAGCTCTATCTTTATTAGGCGACATTAATGGAACGTTAAAGACTGAGAGCACTTCTACCTTCCTTTCCTTTTACTTCCCAGAGTAAACTAAACAGGGTCCTATTGAAACATTTCCCATCCTCCCATCATCCTCCCTTCTATGGGCCGAGACATCTTTTACATTCCAATTTACAAGCTCTCCCTCATGTCTTCCATGGTCATTCCTACATATTATTAGAGTCTCAGCATTTTGTTCACCCATTCCTGATTCTCTGACTGTCCCTTAGTCTGCCTCTATTTCAAAAATGATTGAGAAATGATTGCATTTAAAGATGCACAGATATTTCCTTTTCACATGAGAACCACAACTATTTTAATAAAGAATTGAAAAATAGGCAGAAAACAGTAGAGAGTTAAACTTGTGATATTATTGACATTATTAAGAAAGCAGCCATCTTGAATACCTTTCATCGTGAGATTAGAAGCTTTCAAAACTATTTTTGCTCATCCAGTGTTCGTTATCCTACATTGGTGGGTGCTTTAGGAGGCATATTCCAGCTAGTTACACCACACCAGAATTGTTATGTCTTTTACCAAATATAATTTTTCATCATATTATTCTGGTAAAAAGTGACATGGAGGGTGAATTATTATAATGAAATGTTTCAACATTCATTACAGTGATTCACTGTTTGCTTTAGAAAGCGAAGATAGCAAAGCACTGTTTGCTTTAGAAAGCTAAGGTAGCAGTCCTTCTCAATCTAAATTTTGGCCCAGGACTAGACAATCAAGAGTCAGAGAAAATGCTTAGCCAATCTGAAAACCCTTTGTTTTGATACAGGTTTTAAGTATTTGATTTTAAATACCCCCATGCTTTTGTAGGATATTGCCAGTGCTTGGCAAAGACTTGAACAAGCGGAGAAGGGCTATGAGGAATGGTTGTTGAATGAAATACGAAGGCTTGAACGGCTTGAACATCTGGCTGCTAAGTTTAGGCAAAAGGCCACATCACATGAAACCTGGGCATACGGTAAGTTGGATTCCCTTGCCTGCAAAAATATTTATCCAGTGTTTTCCCTTTGAAATAGGATTTAAAATCAAATTCATGGTTCAAATGAAAAAAAAAAGTGGACAAGAAAGAGAGACTAAGCATATGTAACAACATAGGAGGAAGGAATAGACTGAGGGATACAAAAGCCAGCTATTAAAATATCAATTGTAAAATAAAGTCAATACGCTTAGCTTGTCTAATAATTCCTTGGCTCCTGATGAGGTTGCTGCTGACATGCAATCCTATTCAGCAGAGTTGGATTCCAGCTAAGAAGGTAGAAGTGACAGAGTCTTGGGATGCTATATGGGATGGTTTTAAGGATTTTGACCCCAAGAAAGTTGGCAGGTTGTTCAGAGCTAGGGATGCTTCCACCTGTGTTTTGAGCCAATGCCCTCCTGGTTCAGGCCTTGGAGTGGGGGGAAGTATGTGGGTAGCTCCATGCGATAGTAAATGCCACCTTGTGGAAGGAGGTGGTTCTGCGGGCTCTGCAAGAGGTAGTGGTTGATCTGCCCCTTCAAGATATCATTGCTGGATCACCAGATGCTGGTTTTTAAGCAGATTGAAAGTCATATCTGGCATTAGATCAGGTTACTTGTGGGACTGCCTTCTCCCAAAATTTTCTGCCTGTCCCATAGGCAGGATATGTTCTGGTTCTCTCACTGAAACACGGGTAGTAAGACCTTACCTATCTTATGGGTAGTAAGATAGGTAAGGTATTACTACCTTACCTTTTGTCTTTTTGGTGGGAGTCCATGTGCTCCGGAACAGCCTTTTCCCTTTTATATGCTAAATCCCAGATTTGCTTGCCTTTAAAAAGCAATGAAGACCTGACTTTTTCCATAGATGTCTGTACTGAGTCGAGTCACCTTTTGGTTGTTTTTGCTGTGGTATTTCATTATTTATTTAATTATCTTGAAATTTCATGCACACCTAGACAGCAAAAAGTATTCTTCACGGTGATTCACAAGCAATGCAGGTCAAGAGCGTGTGATATGTTTATTTATTTCGATTTATATGATGCCTGAAGCAAATATAGTTGTTGATGAGGCCTTCACTGCTCTCAAAGATTTGCTGGGAAAACACTGAAGCTTTCAGAACCTATCTGCATATAGAAAGTAGCCTTCATTAATCTTTTGGAACTTTAAAGCAGGGGTTTCCAACCTTTGCAACTTTAAGTCTGAAGGACTTCAGCTCCCAGACTTCTCCAGCCAGCTGGGAGCTGAAGTCCTTCAGACTTAAAATTGCAAAGGTTGGAGACCCCTGCTTTAAAGTACTATTAGACAAATAATCCCGAGACAAATCACAAAGTATGAATAAAGCTGTATTAAAGTAAATAGAACCAATCTGCCATTGGGAGAGGTGTCAAACCATGCACTCTACATATCCACCCCTTTCTAGCTATCCCCGAAGTGTTTCTTCACACATTGTACTTTTAGCCCTGCACAGTTCAAGAAAATATGATTCTACATGTACTAGTTAATGTTGGAACAGCTGCGAAAGTGCTGGTTTAATCATTCCCGGAGAGCCTTTGGCCAGTATTTGCTATTCAGGAAAAAGGCTTCTTCAACAGAATCTGTGGGTTGACCTTATGAGCCAAGGTGGCACAGAGGTTAGAATGCAATACTGCAAGTTAATTCTGCTGCCTGCTGTCTGCCTGCACTTTAGCAGTTCAATTCTCACTGGCTTAGCCATCCTCGGAATGAGAACCCAGATTGTTGGGGGCAATATACTGATTTTGTAAACCGCTTAGAGGGGGTTGTAAAGCACTGTGAAGCGGTATATGAGTCTAAGTGCTGTTGCTAAGTGCTATCATCACCACCATTTTGTAATCATTATAGCTTCAGCTTTGGGTCAAGGCCCTGCATGGTGACAAAGTACAGGGGAATTGGAATCAGCTAAAGAGGCATTGGCCGCTATACTTTGGGCAATTAAATGGTAATGTCACTGTTATATATCATTTGATATGTGACTCTTACTACTGTTGGACTCTTTGAGAATGCCAGTCATTTCTCTTTGCCTTTGGGTCCTTAGTCACCAGTGCTGACAATATCCCATCTCAGTGGCTTGGTTCTTCTGTCTTCCTACCAGGCAAAGAGCAGATTCTGCAGCAGAAGGATTATGAAGCTGCTTCCCTGATAGAGATCCGGGCTTTGTTGAGGAAACATGAAGCTTTTGAGAGCGACTTGGCTGCTCACCAGGACAGGGTGGAACAGATCGCTGCCATTGCCCAGGAGCTGAAGTATGTTCCATTTAGAGGCACACAGCTGCTGACATTTACCCGATAAACTCTTTCCAATAAATTCGATAGTGTCATAGGTACAATGTAAAAATTCCACAGATAACTTTCTAAGTGTTATTATCTTGGCCTGCTCCCTGAAAATCTTTCTGATTTCCTCCTTAACTAAAAATAGAGGTGCCTTGCAGGGCAACTGCTGCAATGCTAAATTAATGATAAACCTTTTGTCTGGTCCACTTTCTGGTTGGTAATCTTGAAGTGGAAGGGTCAGTTCTGACTTAATACATTTAGTCTAAGTCAGTGATGGCTAACCTTTTTGTTGCCGTGTGCCGAAAGCACGCAGGTGTGCGACAGCACACATGCATGCATGCCCACACCCATTATACAATGCATGTGCCACACCCCCAAGTGCCCCATCCCCCTGAGCATGTGCTTGCAACATCCAATGCAACATCCCCCATGTATGAGTGTGTGATTTCCCCATGCCCCATTTTTGGCCTAGCAGGCCTTCCTGCAGCATCCTGGGACCAAAAGCAGGCTGCAGGGGGCGGGGGGAACGCAGCCCCCTCACACTCCGCCTGTACTCTGCACATGCCACATGTCTGTTGCATGCTTCCCACCCACTGTGCATGCGTGGCAGAGACCCGAAAATCAGCTGTCCAGTGTGAGGTGGCATGCATGTGTGGTACATCTGAGCTGGGGCGATGGCCCACGTGCCCGCAGAGAGGATTCTGCATGCCACCTGTGGCACGCATGCCATAGGTTCGCCATCACGTGTGTAAGTGATGTTAAACAGAAAAGCTGTCTTACAGTTCCTAGTTTCTTTTCAATTTCTACAATCTTCACCATTAAGATTGTTTGCAGAGTTATTTTATATTATTGCTTGTAGTTATTTTCTATCTACACATTTATCTACAGAATAGAAAGAGGTGATAAAATTTTATTTTGTTTTGTTTAAAGAGGCATTTATATCTAAAAAGTAGGTGATAGCTCTAAGCCAGATATGTTTCCAAATTGGTCCATCCCATGTGAACAGGCTTTCAGATCCTCTACAGATTTTAAAATACACTTTTATATTAACAGAGTTCATCAAATGCTACTGAACAACAAAATCTGTCTTTTTTCAGCATTAGTGATATTGCTGTAGCAGTTGGGATTTGGGTTCAAGAACATCGAAGACTACCCATTGTTTAGTTTTAGTGTAGGAACAGAAAGTCATGTCCAATGCTGATTGCTATTTGCAAGAAGCATAAGCTGCAAGATGACAGGATGTTGGCTTCAGAGGTTAAGCAGGATCAGCCATGGTTAGTATCTGAATTGGAGACACTGGTCTGATTCTTAACATAGGGTCATGGATGAACATGAACATGGATGGGACAGTTTCCTTCAGTAGAATGGGATGGATGGGACAGTTTCCTTCAGTAGACCAAATTCAGTCTGAAGTGATGGTATTGTTGAATACTTTCTTCGTATTTCTCGTCAAATAGGTTTTGATTGAAAAACAATAATCAGAAAAGTATGAAACTTCTTTTCTGGGATTTGTTCTTAGAAAGATGGGCAGGCTAAGAAATTTTGGGCATGAGGTAGGTTAAACACTGCCAATAAGTAGTACAGGTCCTTTGCGAGAATGATACTGTTTTTTTAAGCTATTTGGTTTGGCACAGCTCTATATTTCTACTTCCCACCACTTGGCAATGCAAGGTTGCTATTTCTGGAAAACAATTGTTATGTTTGACCTTGAACTATGCTAGTTAAAGTTCAGTGTCAGCTTCACCATTTTCTGTTATGGCAGCTAAGATTGCTAAGATCATAAAGATTAAAATTGTTGAAGTCTTATTGAATAATGGTCTCTGCATAGAGACTGTTGTAGAATAGAATAGAGTTCTTTATTGCTCTAGTGTGATTGGACACACAAGGAATTTGTCTTTGGTGCATATACTTCAGTGTACATAAAGAAAAATAAAATAGAATACATTCATCAAGAATCATAAGATACAACACCTAGTGATAGTCATAAGTTACTAATAAGCAATCAAATTATACTAGGAAACAAAACAATATAAAATTTAAAGATACAAGCAACATATTGTTACAAAAAACATGGTGTTACCTTACTCATGTGTGCCACATGAGTAAGGCAGACACTATTGAGCTCCCACAACTGTGTAATTCCAAAAATAATATCTTGTAGGCAATTACAAACTTCAAGTACAAATCTGTTTAGTGAAGGAAAAGAATATAGATGCATCTTGAGTATATATCAACACATTCATGAACTGCAATATGTCGGCGTGCAAAGTAATTACTACCGTAGATTAGACTTTCTACTTGCACAGACTAGTGTGAACATGTACAGAATAAAATGACTTTGGCCAAGCTTTTGTCATATTGGCTAAGATTGGCTAAATTGCCCAGTACCATACTTGCCATAGCAGAAAATGCAGATAACATAGGTACAACTAAAGCTGCTAACCTCACCTATACCTGCTGCATATGACTGAGAAGCATAGAGTGAATATTTCAGTTGACCAAAGGTTTGATGGTTGGCAGAGAGGAGTATGTATGATGACCAGGGCATATGGAAGAGTGCAGCTTGAAATCTATGAGGAGTAAGAAATATGAACCAATGCATGAAATGTATGAAGGAGAATAATAAGATCCATATCTGTAAAACTCAGAGAAAGACTGTAATCATTATGAATGAATATGTTGAATACTTGCAGTGAAGTGAATGTGTAAGTTTTATTATGAAGGGGCTAAAGTATATCTTGGAAACTACAAATTGATGTCATTTAGATTGTTACGTGAAAATCCATAGGTTGTGGGCTGTCTTATTTAATTGTAATAAATGATGACAAGGAAAGAATCAGAAATGAGTTGACAGAAATTGTGCAGCGTTCACAATGAACTGATCTATTGAGAACATTGCACAGTTTTCCTTAACTTATTCCGTGAAATGTCAAGTATGTTGGCAAGAGAATATAAAAAAGTGACACAAGTATTAGTGAATGACAATGGTGGCTCGGGAGCATCTGCTTAGAAAAAGATCTGCTTATTTTGAATAAATATTTTAAATATAAATGTATTCATATACAGAAACCTTTTGTTTTGTATCTCTTTGTGGTCATCCAGACTTTATCGGTACCAATGTGATAGCTATTGCTTGTTGAAGCCATTACCGCCATGAGATTCCTTAAAGATGTAACTTGTTGTGTTCAACTAAAAACTTTATCTATCTCTGTTTTTGGTTGAGATCAAGAGTATTTATTTCCTATTTATGAAAATCTTACTTAAAATCCATTGTAGTATTATTTAAATGTAGAAAAATTTACAAGCATCCCATTTCAGGCCTAAATTCATAATATTATTTTATGTTTGATTAACCCTAAACTTAAACTGGTATGTACTCACATTACTGTAATGACTTTGATTAGTAATGGCATACCAGGAGTAGTCAAAGAGTAGCCAAGAGCTAAATGTAGCTGATGATGAGACATTCAGAATAACAACTAGCTGAGGACAAAGTACATATGTCCAATCTCTTTAGAACCACACAAACATCTGACAGTTAAAAGAGACTGCAATAATAAATGGCAGAATATAGGTATAAAAAAGTTTATTTCCTGGACCCCCAGAAGTCTGTCTTGTTTTTGCACAAGGGGAAACCAAGAGACATTTAGAAATTGGTTTCTGGTATTTGGACACTAGATGTATCCATTATTAGGATGTTATTGCTTCTTTTAAAGACTGGGAAATGCCCTTTGGATTCTTTCCTGTCTTATGAAAAAATACACAAACTAGTACCATAGCATTTCCAACTGTTTCTTGTTAATCCTAGTTGTTAGGATTAATTCCTGAAGGTGTTTTTGGCAGGGCATCCCTCATGGCAAATATTAAGGGCACAAAAGCCCTGCAGAAAAAATAAGTTACAATTGGGGGAAGCAGTTTAGAAATGTAATGTTTCTAAACTGCTTCCCCCAATGTTTCATGTGTATGTTTTTCAAAGTAACATGGATGTTATATCACTAGTTATTGAGAGCTGTAAGAATATGGCATGTTCTGTATGTCTATTTATAGTTTAGATTTTTGCAGTCCAAATAACCTCATACTTATCATACTTCTCTATTATATATATAATAATGGGTAAAAAGCTGTTAGACGTCATGCATTTTCTTTCTAAATGACATCTGTGTTTTCTCACACAAATCAACCATGTGTGTGAATGGGAGATTAACTCTAATGCACATGAGATTAGTGACTGGAAAATAGAAACCCCAAAAGTAGCATTCTGAATTTTGTTTCTTAAGAAGAAAAATCTTGGATGTGTTTTTGTGATGACTGTTGGAATGATGCATTCCTCTTCTCTGGCTGTGTGTGCAAATTATGTTCAGATTGCTGCTGTGTATGCCAAACCAGATTAGAAAATTAATGTAGAGTATAAAGGAATTTAAAGGTTATGTTCTCCTGTGCATTTCTGAACTGGAGGGGACCTGCAATTTGCAGAACCTAAGGGGGAAATCTAGCTGTCACATTAGGAACACAGCGTTCTCTGAATTGTGTGGATTGAACATCCTGGTTATATGAGGTATCTGTGAAGATTGGCTAAACATGTATCCTTTTTTTTCAGTGAGCTAGACTACCATGATGCAGCAAGTGTCAATGATCGATGTCAGAAAATATGTGATCAGTGGGATAGACTGGGAACCCTTACCCAGAAAAGGAGAGAAGTATTGGAGGTAAAGTAGATGTTGACAATAGCTTTACTCTTTAAAGCAATAAAACAGGGTGTCAAACTTGGTTTAATTGAGGGCAGCATCAAGGTTGTGTTTGACCTCCGGGGGGGGGGGCAGGGTGGATGTGGCCAGGGTGGGCATGCCCAGCTCGATGCCTGTTGTGACCTGAGCACTCTGCCAGAGAACATGGATTCCTAAATTCTGTTTTCAACTGT
>JAPKID020001939.1:0-14009 GCA_026931265.2 Tropidonophis doriae | reverse complement strand
GAAGTCTTGTTATTTTTTACGTGCAGGAGGCAGCAAGTGTGGTCATGCTGTTGCAATATTTTCAGGAAGGGCTAATTTTTTTGGGAGGGCTTATTTTAATGCATGCACTCAGAAGCCCAATTGGGCTTATTATCCAGGGAGGTCTCATTTTCAGGGAAGTAGGGTATAAATAATATAAATTGTTGTTAAGCTTTGCGAGTCAGAAATTGCAAATCACACAGTGATCTTTTTGCCATTTGGAACTAGACTGGCTGAGGTAGCTTCAGTTTTTCAGGTGAAAGTATTTCCCAGCCATAATTAGCATTAAATCTGAACTAAGGGCTCTGCTCCTTTGGGCAGAGGAGGCCCCTTTTTTATATATGATTTCCCCTCATATTTTTTTCCTGTTATCCTTTCTGCTTCTTTCCCTCATTTTCTTTTAGTTGTTTAGTTACGAGTGACATTTAAAAAGACCAATAGTCAGCTCTTTGAATAAACTTGATTTGTATACTTTTGTCTGTTTGTAATCTATAAAGACCTTACACTTTGACAAAACCCTTATTGGTTACACTGCATTTTATCATGTGAGAAATATGATATTTTGCCTTTTTATGATTGGAAGAAATTCTCAGTTCACAACAGGATCTTTCTGCCCTCCTACCTCCTGATCTTGAAGAATAATCTGCAGCAGATCAGCAAGGGTATAATAAGAACTCCAAAGTGGGGCAAGTATGACACCAAGCTATTATTTTTCAGGCCTGCTGGGAAATTCTGCTGCCATTCCAAATGTGGTTTCCCTCTTTGTCAGCAACAATGGCTGAAAAGCTGGGTAAATTCCAAGGGTAGACAAGGCCCATATGTTTAGATGCTGGTCCTGGCAAAAAGCCTGAGTAAACAGACTTCACACAGGAGACTTCCATTATGAGATGTACCTTGAGGCCGCAACAATATGCTGTAGCTACCACTACAACCTCAGGCCAGTACTAGTAGCCATCACAGTCATTTGCTTACCACACAGAGCGTTTCACTGCAATTTCCTTTATTCTGCTTCTGTGGCAAGCTGTTCCTTTGTAGTTCCCTGTCTGACAGAAAATGAAAAGGCCTTAATCTTGAAAAGTTCTATGTTCAACCACCATCTTATACCCAATGTAAGCTTGAGTACAAACTAGTGTAAGGATTTCAAGGGTACATATGGACATGAATTTGTTTCTAGAGCAGGTACATATGGACATGAATTTGTTTCTAGCATAATTTTTGTGTTATTTGATTCATCTTAAAAAAGGCATTAGTCACGCAAAAGTGTGTTTATATGTATGTATGTACATGTACATATACATAATATATAACAACCTACTGGTATTTTTTAGATCTCTAAAACCTGGCTTTTTGTCCGGCCTTTGGAAAGGGTGTCTTTTTCCCTTCTTCCTTTTTGGTTTTTGTTTTTTGTTTTGCCACTAATGTTCTTTTCTATTGCTGTTTTTGTGTTTTTTGTATTAAATATATTTACCAAATTGTAAACTGTCCAGAATCCGAGTCAGACAGCATATAAATTTAATAACAACCCTGGGAAAGATACAATAGGTTAATAAAAATGCCGAATTAGCTTGGAATGTAAAGGAAACAGGAAAGTTTTACTTTGCAAGATTCTTTTAAATATAACTTTACAAAAAAGAATAGTTTATTTGGTGATATTTCCTTCTAGTCTACCTGGTAGAGATGACACCTATCAAAATATGTAAACTATACACAAATTTTGGGACTGATGCCCCCAAGATCCTACCTCATCTGACTTTATTAAAAACATTTTAAAATTGAAATACACGTAGGAAACCAATGTGCTGGAAAAAAAACACCCTTCTATGACATCCAGTTAATATATCAGAATATGTTTGAATCCTAGAGTGGTTGCACTGAATGGTGGAGAGGATCCTAGGAGTAGTTCATTTTTCATGAAATGGATAGCCCCTTTGTCTATATCATTTGTTCTCAGAATTCCAAATATGTCCCTAAAGAAGCATTCATCCCTTGCGAAGCATCAGTTTTCTTTAATAAAATACAGCGTGTTGCTTCCATTATGTCAAAGCATATAAACATTGCTTAATATGGTGGCTATTCTTTGGTGGCTGGGTTCCCATAACACATTATCACATATTCCTAGGACCATTGGTGGGTTCCGGATTCCATTCCAACCAGTACAGTTGGAACGGCCCCAGACGTGTGCAACATGTATCATACTTATGTGTGACGCTTCCGCAAGCCTCCGCAACACTCCAGCTGCTTGCCAGAGCATCGTGCAGATGCTGAAGACTTAGAAGTATGGTAAGGAGCAAGGGTGGGTAGGCGAGCCCTCCGAAGCACCGTACTGGAACGGTATCTGGTGCTCCGGGCTGGCTCCGGTACGCCTGTACCAGGGAGTACCACCTGAAACCCACCCCTGCCTAGGACTCACACCAAGAATTGTATCTTATGATTCTTGATGAATGTATTGATGAATGCTAGGTTAGGTCTCTAACCTAGCATGTTGTTTGAACCTATATGTACAGTCATTTAAAATATTTCCATCCTATCTGGTATCAAATGTGAAGAATTTTGACTACTGAGGGCTATTTTTATGGCTGCATGTGAAATAGAATTACAATGAAAGTTTTCAGCATACGTTTAAATTATAGCTGTCGCTTCCAGGCAATCACCCTCATTCAAACTGTTTATACAGTTTCCAACTTGCTTGGGAAGGATTCCAGGTAGTTGGACCAAACAGTATCACACACCTGCCAGTGCTAGAGTCATGCATCAGTGACACAGAATAGCCCCTGTGTGCTTCTGGTACATTGTATTTTTGAATAATGAATTTTAAAGGTTGAGATTAACAGATTTTTGTATGTGTCATTTCATGCATTTTTAATTAATTTAAACCTAGGATTAGTAAATATTTTCATAGTGAGGGCACTATGGATCTGGAAGGTGTTTTTCAGCCACTTTTAAAAATCTATTCCCATTATGTTGCGAAACTTAGAAGTCTAGATATAGTTAAACAAATTTAATTACATGATAATAGTAAATTGGATCTTAATGGTACTGAGCTCTCTCTATGTTCTAACCTAACTCACCAGAATCTTTTTCATTTTTTTCCTTTGATGTAAGTGTGAATAATATTTTGGTAATACTATACTTTTGTTTTCCTTCTTCACAATCCAGCAGTTCGATATCCTCCTTTTCTCCATTGCTGTATTCATGGACAGTGTAGGTCCTACCCAGTAATGGAGAAATGGGAAGACTGGCAGATGAATTCAGTATTATGAACTCAAAGGTCATCTGTTCTGTCTGAGGAAGGATGATGAGATTACTGAATGCCATTTTCCAGTTTGCTTTCTTAAAATATAACAATTGTTTTTGCAATTCATACAGCAAATGGACAAAATCTGATCCTGGATTTTTAAGATAATTCTGAGATGTTCACTTTTAAAACAATACTACAGTGGATGAAATTTTATTTCAGCACAAAGAAGTCAGAATGACAAAGACATCTCTCTTGATTGCATTATTTTTCTGAATTTATTTTATTCATTTGATTGATTGTAATTTTTACACTCTCTCCCATCTGAATTTCCATACCTGTTCCATACAATTTTCTTAGGTTTTTTTGGACTTGCTATCTTGGAATTCTGGGAATTCTAATTCCAACAAATATATAGGGATAAGTGGGAAATGTTAGTGAATTCACTACTTTTCTGAACATGTTCTGTGCTTGGATTCTTCATGTCCTCTTTATGAACATTAGGACTAATGCTTCTTTTACAGTATAAACATAGATGGAGAAGAACACAAGGGTGTTAAGAATACCTATTTTCTCCATTGTTGGTGGAGATAGCATCCAGGAATGGGTTAACCTCATCTGTTTCTATTGCTTTTTGGCATCTGGTAGAATCCCTATACGAGGCAGCTGATGATAGTTTGCGTGGAAGGCTCTGAGGTTTAGCATGTCTGGAAGAGCTCTGAGAGGTGGCTTTGGCCTTACTGGACTTTGAGGAAGATTGCTGTTCAAAAGACAAGGCAGGCACCCTTTGTCATGTGACGTTCTGCCATTTTAGATCTAAATCAGCCACATAGCACTGTAAAGGTGCCCCTCGAGTTGTAACCCACTATCTGGGTAATAGACTGAATTAGGTCCCAGTAGTGGGTCCAAGCTGCTTCAGGATCTCCGGAGTGTGACAGAGTCCTCTGACAGTGACTCAGGAGGGAAGCGCTAGGTTGTACGTGTGTCTGAATTGAGACCGGGACAACCCCTGGGTTCACTCTTCCTCGTGTGATCAATGAGAGAAACCACCTAGATAGATGTCTCCTTGAGTCGCTAAGTGCTTTTGAGACTCTCCACAACCCTTTGACTGCTAAGCCAGTCAATTTAGAACCTTGGGTGGCTGATTGTTAAGATGGCGTGAAATGGTGGTGATCGAGGAGGAATGGTTTAGGCACGAAGCTGGCAAGCCGACCATTAAACACCTCAACTCCTCACTGCTAACGCATGCTCCAACAAAAAAAAAAAATGCTCCAGCGGAGGGAGCATGCTTTACCAGCTCTGGTTGTTCTTTCTGGGCTGGCAGGCACCGAAGTTGTTCAGTAAGAGAGGAAAGCGATGGAGGTGTTAGTCCGTGCTGGAATCCTCTGGCTCTGTCAGCCACCTCTGGGCCGAATGGCCACAAAGGCACTCCAAAGGAGCTCTCCTGTGCAAGGTCTTTTTTTTAAAGCAGTTTCCTTGCCTAAACTGATTGGAGAACCCATAAAGGTTTTGATGAGAAGAACTTCCAAATTTCTGCTTAGAAGCCAAGAGAGAAGTTGGACACTTCTCTCAGGGCTAGACTGAGTTTAGAAACTGGAAGCAGTAGAGCCAAGGAGGTGTGCCCAAAGATTTCAAACTCAGTCTCTGGGAAGATAGACGTAAGTTATTACCCATGCTTGGATTCTCCAAGCAGAGCACAGGAGAATCAATTGCGATGGCATCATTAGTTTTTCACTTCAGCTGTTAAGGCAGTCTTCTTTTCTTATGTTATGGAGCCATTCGAATTTTTATGGAATATTTGAATTCTTGTACTTATTCTAATTATACTCTTCTTATCTGTATGACTATTGGTGAACCATCAGAGGAGTACTTTCATTTCTCCCACTACAAACCTGTTGAAATGCTGTGCTGCATCCAGATGGCACAGAATATATTAGTGACTTCCAGTTTGTTATTGATAAAGATTGTAATGGCATTCTCATACATGAAGTCAGTGACAAACTGTTCCTGGCCAATTCAGTTCCTTGATTGTACACAGTGTTCTCATGATAGCATGTATTGTAGTATTGGATAACAATGGAAATAGGACCACCCTGGAATACCACTATGTAGATTGGGAAACACTCTAGTTCAGGGGTGTCAAACTCGATTTCATTGAGGACCATATTGGGGTTGTGATTGACCTCAGGGGAGGGGGGGCAGAGTGAGTGTAGCCAGGGTGGGTGTGGCCAGCTCAACATAATTTGTGTCGGGGGCACCTACGGTGGCTTGAGTGCACTGCCAGAGCTGCAAGGCCTACCTGCAATTCTCTGCCATTGAAAATAGATCTCAGGAGGGCCACACGTGGCCCTCACAAGCTCCGTTTTCGCTAGCAGAGGTACTGCGGGCCAGTCCTTCACTGTTTCCAGGGTGGCCCACAGGCCTTATCTAAGCACCCCGTGGTTGGATCTGATTCCCAGGCTTTGAGTTTGACACACCTGCTCTAGTTCATCTTTGATGGAAACCTGCATCAGAAGTGCACTGTAGGATGATCCTACTTGACATTCTCTCAACAGCAAGTGTTTTCCAAAGAGCACATGTTGTCATAGGCAACTATATGTTAATCCATAGTATGATGAATTCTTTGCCACACTGGATTCATTTTTCCAGGAATAGGAAAGATAGAAGAGAATAATAGAGTTGGAAAGGACCTTGGAAGTCTTTTAGTCCAACCCCCTGATTAGGGAGAAAACCCTATACCATTTCAGACAAATGGTTGTCCTATCTCTTAATATAGATATGTAGTCATAGCAATTCAACAATGAACCTCAGAGAGTATCTAGAACTCCACAATTGAATCCTAAGCTACAGATATCCTCTTCTGTTGGTATGTTAATCTTGATAATATGAATTCATCTTCTAAGAAGGTGCAGTGTAATATATAGCATTTGGTATTCTCATTGGGCATGCAGCTGCTTGCAGTTCTGCTCTGATATTATTCCAGGACTGTCTGTTTCAGTTTCAGGTCATAGAGTTGTATTCGAATGTATCAACTATTTTGCATATTCTTTTGGTCTTTTGGTATCCAAACCAAGGTGCATTGTATGGGGGACAAAACAGCTCTCATATCTCATGGATCCCTTTTCAAGAATTAAAAATCTGTATCAGTGGTGGGTTCTGTATCCTGGCCGTGTCCATATGGATCTGAGCAATGTGCACATGCGTCTTAGTGCCTCAGTGGGCCTCTACAATGCTCCAGCTGCTCAGCGGAGCATTGGGCAGGTGCTGTACATGCTGTGTGCATGCATGGAAGCGCCGAAGACTTAAAAGTCCAGTAAGGAGCTCGGGCAGGCGGGTGGCCCCTCCAGAGCACTGTACCAGAATGGTATCTGGTGCTCCAGGCAGACTCCAGTACACCCGTACCGGGGTGAACCTCCTGCAACCCACCACTGATCTGTATGAACTTAGTTGGATTTGTGGCAGTGAAGTAATAAAAATTACAACACATATATAAGAGCTATATAGCAATACAATCTTTGGAGGTTTCAGATCTGGTTAAATTAAAAATCCTTGTTCCCTTCTTATGACCAGAAGTGGGGAACAATAAAATATGCATTTCAGACCTGCCTCAAGTTTTGTTCACTTCAGATAGTTTTTTTAAATTACTCTTTTATTGTTCTGAAAATGATGATAAAAATTAGATGAAAGTAAATAAAAGATAAAAAATACATTGTCAAAGAAAAGAAGAAAAACACATAAATATGGATAGTCCTTGACTTATGAATACAAGTGGGTCTGGAATTTCTATTGTTGGTGTGGCTGTAAAGCAAGTCATTACATAACTGGACCTTATTTCATGACTATTTTTTATTACAATTGTTAAGCAAATCATATGGTAACTAAGTGAATCTTGTTTCCCTAATTGACGTTTTTTGTCAGAAACCAGCTGGGAAGTTCACAAATTGTGATCACGTGACTGCAGGATGCTGCAAGCTGGTTTAAATGCAAGCTGGTTGCCAAGTGATTGAATTGCTGTTGTGACTATGGGGGTGGTGCAATGGTCGTAAGTGCAAGGACCGATTGTAAAAACCTTTTTCCAAGGCTGTTTTACTTTGAACTACCATTACACTGTTGTGAGTTAAGGACAACCTATCAATATATTCTCTGCATCCTTATTATGGCTAAAACACATAGTATCGCATTATGTCAAACATAAATGTATGGCTTGCTTCACCCAATAGATTGCGGACCTGATTAACTTGCCACTTATGAGAGGATTGCCTAGAGACGTAATCTTTATGTAGGTAAATATAATGAAATATAGGACCTATTTATGCAAAATATAGGTTAAATATGATAGTTATTTAAATGTATTGAAAATATATAGGTCTCTGAATAATAATTGAATTAAATAAGTATATATGGACTTGTAACTATTTACTGTTAAAAATTATATACTTTTTTCTTCTTTGTTGTTTTTCTCTTTCTTTCTTCAGAAGTGAGATAGATAGAAAGTAGAGAATTGCAACATGGAATTATTTCCTCAGATACATTTCCTGGTGTTGATTTTACTATATTTGTTGATGGTCAAATACACTTTTGTTAACATGTTTTGAAAAGCAATATAGACTTTAAAGACAGTTTGAAAAATATTTGACTTGATGTTTGACTCATAACCTCAGTTGGGACTGGAATCTTCATAATTGAGTGAAGGAGTCATTAAGTGGCTGGCTTGAGAAACTGATATTTTTAGGTTAGGATAGTTTTTAGATTGGGTTTTTTAGACATTAATATTGAATTTTTAAAGGGGTTGTTTTATACTGATTTTAGCACAGGATGGATTTAATGATTTTTTAACTGATATTTATATGTATGCATTGTTTTAATTGGCCTGTGCGCCGCCCTGGGTCCTTTTTTAGGAGAAGGGCGGGGTATAAATAAAATTTATTCTATTTATTCTATTCTAAGTGAGATACCCACATAGCTACTTTACTCAAGGATTGCAATTGTGGGATTCCCAATTGTGATTGTTAAGCAATCACATCAGTCATTAAATGGTCCCAGGTAAGTTGAGTTGGGTGACTCAATGGGAGACCTTTGGAGGTTCTGTTCAGGAGACAAAAATCCTCTTTGTTGAAATCAATGCTTAATTTTCAGCCCCTGAGCAAAATACACTCAAGGTCAATTGCAGTGGGCCTCCCAGGACCTCTTCACCTACCTGAGCCACTCGACCCTCTTCACCATGCTGCCTCTCTACTTGGATTTTGGCTCTCTATTATTTCAGGGAGGTGGTTAAAATAGCTGCCTGCTGAAGGAATTCAGCTCCTGCTGAAGGAGTTCATGCACAGAAGAGAATATCTTTGATGGGTGCAGGAGTGGGATTGAAATCCCTAGCTCTGTTTCTGCATCCTCTTGAATGAGTTCAGTTCCCTTTGATAGGCAGATCTTTCAGCAGTTTTCTCAGGAGAAAGCAGTAGCTTCCAACCTTCCCTGCTGGCTTCCCCATATGACTTTTTGGGGAAGCTGTTAGAGAAGATTGCAAATTGGCGATCATGGGGTGTTTGACAACCAGCTATAAGTGCAAGCATGTTGCTTTGCAAGCAGGTTGCCAAGCACACAGACCATTATCGTGTGACTGTGTAGGTGCAGTGTTTTGCAATGGATGGAAATGGTTTACTTCCAAGGCCATAAAGCACCCTTTTCAAAGCCATCATAATTCCAGATTGTCACTAAAGAGCATAAAGTGTGTAAGTCAAGGACTGTCTGTGCTTTATTTTGATGGATATGTAAATTGGGTCTAAGGAGGCAACTGATTCATCCCATTGTGAACCTATTACGACATTGCCTGCAAATAGTTTATGAATGTAGGAAAATATGGGTCAGCTTCCAAGTATTGATTTGTGTTTTTCAATCTGTTGCCTGCGTGTACTGAAACTAGTAATGGAAAGCAGGATATGCAGGATATGCTTGCAGTGTGTTGTCCTTATTGGATGGATTTTATGTATTTTATGGTCAACTTTTGAAACAAAATACTTTAAAAATTCCTCTGGATAGGGTTTATTTTATTTGCTGCTCTCCTCTTTCCAGTAGCTTTGTTCTGGAAATAATAGGTATACAGTTAAACATTACATGATAAGAGTCTGAATTTGCTTAAATTTATCTCTCCCTACTTTTTTTTGTCCACTTTTGTTAAAATGAAAACAAAAAGGTCCCTAAGAGAGAAAAACCAACTTTTTCCTTTAGATAGTGTTTCCCTGCAGACTTTCATGTATACAGTATCGCAATGTAAATGAATATAATTTTTATACAAATTATTATCATCACATCTCACATTATTTTTCCTCAAAAAATCTAATATGTTTTGCTTTTGTTTCAGTTTTTACAAGATGATAGTTCTGTAATAAACGTTGGAAAGTGTAGCATTTTCTGTCTCATAATAGCATAATACAAACAGCTTTCACATTGTATTAACATTTGCGCATCCATTGTGAGCCATTGGATCCACTGTTAACAGTTTCTTCTTGGAAAAGAAAGCTATTTCTTCAACTTGCCATAGGTCACTAATAGTATTACTTAGTGAGCTGTCAATAATCTAAAATTTAAAAACCACATAATCATCCAAAACAATAACATTCTTACTGAAAAGCCACTAAACATCTGAATTAATTAATATTATTAGTGCAGTAAGTGAATAGTACAGCAACTTCCCATTTTTCTGAATTAGAACTGTATTTTATAATCCTTTAATTCAGTAGAAAAATATGTTTGTAATAAACTCTTTATGTTTTTGTCTGGCTCACAATGCAAATGAGTTTTTTTTTTTTATATTCATAATTTCCATCCTTCCCAAATACATTTTATGTTGATGTCTCTATCATTTTGAGGTTTTTGGTCTTTTTTTATTGCATGCTTAATTCTATATGCAAAGATAGGTAACGCATAGTATTGTGCCTCTATAATGTCTTGATAAATATCTAAAAATACAGTGTTGGAATTTGTTCTGAAAACTTTTGGATAACAAGAAAAGAAATGCACCTTAATAAATACAAGCAGTTAGCATGTTTCTGTGCATAATCTGTTTGTGAATTCATTGCCATAATATGCTGGCAAGCTTAAAAAGCAACTGTTAAAGAGGATGACATGAATATTTGGGCATGATTAAATGGCACACATATCTTGTTGTTGTTGCTATATTTTTTTAATAAAAAGAAAATGTAATGATAAAAAGAAGATAAAAAATGATCCACAGATACTTGAACATCTGATTTTCCTGAAATGAATTTTTTTAAATTCTGTATTAAAACTCTACACATGAGCATCTAGGAAACATGCATTTCAGTCTTATAAGAATTGTATAAATTTCCAGGGATGCTGCGGGAGGGGCCACCAGTGGGTTATTATCAAGTCCTGATTGGTCTGGAGACTGTTGGAATTCTGTTAGCCACGCCTCTCACTCTTTCCCTTGGCTCCCAGTTTTCTTCTCAGTCTGGTCCCAAGGAGATAGAAATTCCTTGGCTCCTGTAAATTGAGGAAATCATTCTCCCTCCAAAACTGCTTTGCAAGAAAGAAATTTGACACAAGGCTTTTTTAAAGCCAAATTTCATTTGGCTTTAAAAAAATCTCTTCCAAATGCATGTCAAATTTGTATTTATTTGGAATGTATGTATAGTTTTTTTTCCACTCTGAACTGCCCTTCACATATAGCAGGTCTCCTCAGGAGGGCAACAAGGGCAGGCAAGTGATGAAACCTGTGTGATAATACAAATTATGTCCTTATGTGCAGCATTACAGTGCTTGCAATACAGATTTTGCTTTGGAATGTCATAGCACATATTTGATTCACAGCATCCCTTCATACAAACATGGCATAACAATTTCTACACAGACTCAAAATGTTCTCGTCTTGTATATAAGAATGTTCTTAGCATGAAGAAAAACTTTGTCATTCTAAAAAATTTTATTGGAATTTGGGCAGTGACTCTAGTACTTGATTATAGTCTTCTAGTATAATTCTAATGATCAGCAGTGGATCAGTCATTTTTTAAAAATAATTTCTGTTTATTCTGTAATAAGAACAGCAGAAAGGAAAGCTTCCCTCTCAGAAAAAGTAAAGCAACATAATTGAAGCAGAAAGCTGGTCACATACTTTATAAATTTGTCTGGAGGTTCTTGCGGATTTTGCTGTCATAATGCTTCAAAAATATAGTATGTTGTTTACTACTTAGGACTTCAAGAATATAAAATTGTAGAGTTGGAAGTAAGAATCAACTAATAGTTTTTTGCAATGTGCAGCAAATCATTTGCATGACCAAACCATTCTTTGGTCATGATGTATCCTATATTTGTGGAGAAAGAAATGGAAGGAAAATAAATAAATTGATGGCACTTGGCCAGTGATTTGAGCCAATCAAATGAAATCCAAATCTTCTGCCAATGGTGGCACTTTTTGTCAGAACAAAATGGCAGGGCAGGCTAGTATTTATAAACTAGCAGTATTATAACCTCTCATTCATTCACACTGAAGACATTACTTGTTGGGTAATGAAATGTCTGCAAACAAATTCACAGATCAGCAAAACCCCACAGTTTCTCAGAATATCTAAGAACATGCAAACAATCCTGGTGCATGATCTCTTAGACAAAGGGTGTCAAACTCATGGGCCGTAGGCCAGAGGCATCACGTGCTGGCCATGCCCATCCCCATTTTAGCGAAGGGAAAAAAATTGTGATGTCACGTGACGACAGCATAACACTACAAGTTTGACACCACTGTCTTAGATTATGAACTTGAGCTGATTATATGAATCCCAGTTATTTCACTGCTGACTAGTGCTTCACTAGTGACATCTGTTCTTTCCTTATCACATATGCAAATCATACACACATTCAATAAACAAGATTAAAATAGGAAATAAAAGGGATGTATTATATAGTATTTTAATGATTATTGCCTCCAGATATAAAATTACCTCGGATAAATAGCACATGGTGCCTAAATTCTCCCTTATCTCTACCAGTTTTTTTGTTTCTTCTGCTTTTATTTACTTTGTGTAGCCAGTACCTTTTAGAAGAGTTGTAGGCTTTTGGGTGACAGTGCATTTTCTTTTGGTATCCTATGGTTAACTTTAATCGACTTCTTCTATAGATAGGGAATGTATGCATGTATGTATGTTTGGATGGATGGATAGATAGACAGATAGACAGATAGACAGATAGACAGATAGACAGATAGACAGATAGATAGATAGATAGATAGATAGATAGATAGATAGATAGATAGATAGATAGATGATACTTAGATGGTGGATAGATAGATGAGTAAATAAACAGAGATAGAGAGATAGATTATAGACAGACAGACAGACGAATAGATGTGAAATATGATAATGGATAGATTTTTGGATAGATAAATTATAGATGATAGATGAGAGAAATGATAGCTAGATGATAGATGTTGGATAGATGATAGTTAGCTAGCTAGCTAGCGAGAGACAGACAGACAGATGAGAAAGATGTTGGGTAGATACCATAGAAGATAGAAGGTAGAAGGTAGAAGGTAGAAGATAGAAGGTGGAAGGTGGAAGGTAGAAGATAGAAGAAATATAGATAATTTTGCTACTGGTTTGGTAGGAATGCAAGTGCACACTTCCACACTTTGGCAGGGCCTTCTGTGCATGCGCACAGCATCAAAATGACATCTTGGCAGGTGGGCAGAGCCTGCTACTGAGTGCGCCTAGCAAGCGAGTAAGCGAACAGCAAGGTAAGCGAAGAGCGAGGGAGGGAGGTGAATCCATTGTATCACTTGATTTAGATCACCTAGAAAGCAGGAAATCCTGCTTTGTAGCTAATATAAATCACAGCTGATAGTCGGAAAAACCGGTTCGCCCGAACCAGTAGAATTTTTTTTACTACTGGTTTAGGCAAACAGCTAGCATCTTTGCTATCAGTTCGGCCGAACTGGCCCGAACCGGTAGCATTTCACCCCTGAAGCAGTTGCTCTAAGCCAGGGGTGGGCAAACTTTGCAACTTTACATTTGAAGGACTTCAGCTCCCAGAATTCTCTAGCCAGCAAAGCTTCAGGCTTAAAGTTGCAAAATTTGCCCACCCCTGCTCTAAGCCTATTGATGACGTCCTCGTAAATATGGTTCAGGATTGATCACGCGGCGAGTGAAAAGATGGATGGGAATTCACAACGGCAAGATACATTTCAACACAACGTTGTTGCTGTAGGGAGTGTAGACTCCGTTTTCCTAGCTCCTCCTGCTGCTTCTGATATTGCTCCATCTGTTGTCTATGCTGAAGCCCAGTTAAGGATGATGGATGGATTTTACTTGGGGGTAGTTTGGAGCAGATGTTTTCTACCTCCTACGGATCTAGTTTCTTTCACAGCACCCCTTGGAGGCAATTTGGAAAGGTGTCACATCCAAAGGTGACTGTCCTGAGGATGTGCTTATTTTGTATAAACACCTGCCTTATCGGGCAAGTTCTTAATGAGCACCACAGACCGATAATGGGAGATACGTTTTGGGAATGAACTTTCCCTGTGACCTTCAAGCTCATTAGGTATAGTTTACATGAATACCGATCCAGGAATGTTAAGAATAATTATCATCGCTGTCTCAAGCAGGCGTCACACCTGCAGCTTTCTTTGGGATCTTTGGGAGGAGCACAGGGGTGTCATGCACGTGCATGCCTACACCCATAATTCTATGCGCCCTGCCCCCCCATGCATGCTGATATGTCCCCCGCCCTCCCCAGGCTCCAGAGGCTTGCTAGG
>JAPKID020001938.1:0-14011 GCA_026931265.2 Tropidonophis doriae | reverse complement strand
GTAGGCATCTGGTGGGGCAGCAGAGCAGGGCTTGGCGTGCGGCGGGCACTCTGCATGCGCACAGAGGTGCGGGGCAGGGGCAGGAAGCGGTGAGATAGTGGGCAGGTGGAAGGTGAGGGCCGGCGAGGGAGGAGCCAGGCCCAGGCATGCAGCAGGTGGTGGAAGAGGAGGACAGCCTGCCAGAGCCCACACGGCCCTGAACTTCTTTTTGCTGCACCACGATGCGCTGAGAGCAGCGGGCCGGAAGCCCCACTGCTGCCCATCTGTTGCACCATGGGTGCCCGGGACAAGATGAGCGAGGAAGCAGCAGCGGTGGGGCTTCCGTCCGGCTGCTCTCAGCCCATCGTGGCACGGCGCAAAGAAGTTCAGGGCTGCCCTGGCTCTGGCTGGCTCTCCTCCTCTCTGTCACCTCATGTCTGCCTGGGCCTGGCTCCTCCCTCACTGCCCTTCCCTTCCACCTGCCCGCCAGCCTGCTGCTTCCCGCCCATGCCCCGCACCTCTGAGTGTGTGCAGAGCACCCGCTGCCCACCCAGCCCCAGCCGCCAAAAAGCGGGATATTTTTAAGAGGCCGCGGGAAGCGGGCCAGATGCTTGAAATGCGGCACTGTCCCACCAAAAGCGGAACATCTGGTCACCTTACTCTAGTTCCTTCTCCAATGTTGGTTGTTAATACTCGAGCATTACCTGGACAGATAAACAATATCTATTTCATTTTCAGGTCCTCTTGAAAATAGTGTTAAATTAGGATGTAAACATGAAAGAAAAATTTGTCTGAAACATGCATATTTCCTATAATTTTAGTCTCTATTGCATAGGCATTCAATGTACAGTTTTCTGTATTTTACACATCTAAAAATAGATGTAAAGATCAACATTTGAAGATGAAATATGGAGCTACACATCTGTCAGCATGCCCAAGTTCAACATTCTTTCCCAGTTTCCAAAGACTTAGTTGACCTTGGCTGATTAAAAAGAGGCTAAAAACCCTCACGTTTTGTTTAACTTGGCTGGCAGACAACCAACATACCTTAGGGGAAGCAGACTAGACGAGGAAACTGGAAATACATCTTAGAGGAAGGGAGTGGCAACCTACTTATGTAAATCTGAGAAGAAGAAAAATGGGCATATGTATATAGTAAACAGAAAGTAAGCTTGTCTCAAGGTAGACTTTAATTGTTGATTGTATTATGAACAAAGAGTTAGAATACTGATGACGCTAATACTGACGACACATAGGCCTCCATTCTCTCCATATTCATCTCCAGTCACTCAATATTTTTGGATGAAGTTCACAGTTGGCTTTTGAGGTTGTAAAAAGTGTAAAGAGAGCCAAGATGAAAAAATAAATAAACAAATCACATTGATTTTGCTAGTAATATGTTTAGGTGAATGTGTTCCAAGTGATAAAGAGACAAAATGGAAGTGGAACATTTTTGAAAAAGTTAAGTACTGTACTTTTTAACTTTTTCCCAAAGGTGCTTTTTCAAGGGCTAATTGGATTTCCTTGGTTTTCTTTGAAGGCGTTTCGCTTCTCATCCAGGAACTTTTTAAAGCTCAGATTAGATGGTGGGGAATGGAATAATTTATATTCCTTGCAGTCATCTGGTTATTTGCATTCATTTAAAGGGTAGTTAAGGCCACTTGGAGGTTTGTCTGAGTCCTCAGGGTTACCTGAGTAGCATAAATGGGGGTGGAGTTTTCTTGGAACTGCTGAAAGGACTATGGAACTGTCCTTTCTCAGGATGTTTTCTGCCCAGTAGTCTTTCACTGTTGAACAAAGGCACAGGCTGTTGGGGATGAGTCTACGTTGTCTGCAGCTCAAACTGAAGGGCAAATGGTTTCTGCAGTTTACAATTTTTCTGGAAATCCATTACATTCCTGCATCATTCGAAGGGTATTCATCCCAAAGTGCACAACTAAATGTCAATGGAGATTCTCAGTTATCCAGGTTATGGTTGTCTCAAAAGTGCTTTTTCAAGAGTCTTTTTGGTTTTTCTTTGAAGACATTTCACTTCTCATCCAAGAAGCTTCTTCAGGTCATATAAATCCTTCCATTCCTAGCATGCAGTCAGAGCTGAAGAAGCTTCAGTATCATCCTCTGAATACCCTCCAACTACTTTATGTTCTCTTCTTCTTTTATATATTTTTCATGCCAAAAACATACTATGTACCCTGCTTTGATGTTTATAGTTTCCTTTCTTATTTTTCCTAATCATACTATGCAATGTTGGATGGTCAGCTGGAGATAACTATCATACAATTATCAATAAATAGAAATAGCACTTAGATTTATACACCACTTCACAGTGCTTTAAAACCCCCTCTAAACCCCTCAGCATATTACCCCCAACAATCTGGGTCCTCATTTTACTGACTTCTGAAGGATGAAGGACTGAGTCAACCTTGAGCTGCTGAGACTTGAACTGCTGAACTCTGTCTGTTCTGAAATCTTTTTTGACCTTATATCAGGTGATACATGTAGTAGTCCTTCACAATGTTCCTCAAAAGCACTGTAAGTAATTATATAATATTTACTCCCAATCACCTCTGCATTTTAAGATATGAAACATCCTTGAATGTTCAACATTTTCAAAGATTTAAACTACCTTCCCTATAGAGTCCTCATTTGATCTAAATGTGCTTTCAGTCTTCTGTGGCTGTCCTTATTAATTAGACATGAACACAAGGGAGTATCAGAGACAATCCCATAGATCTTTTTTTTTAATAGAAATTTACAATACATGCTGCTAACAACCAGCAAAGGGTAAAATGTCTTGCTTATCAAGAAATTCACATTGGGTATTTGAAGAGAAGTTGGTGGATTATAAGAACTAAATTCATTATTTTTTCTTGTTTTGAGACAGTAACCTGATTCCAGATTTGTTTTGCACTTAAAAAAAGACATTCATGTTTTGCTGAATGGAACTTTGTACAGGTTTGCATTGCCTCCCTAACCTCTTAGGAAGAATCATTTTTTAAAATCTTCAGAAAACATCTTCCTACAGTTAGTTAGGTTGGGGTGAAGTTAAGAAAAATATTTAAATATATTGGGCTATTTTTTAAAACATAAACAGCATCTTTTTGTGTCTGATAATGAGAATCTGTTAAATATCCATGCTATTTGCTTTGGATTGCAGCAAACATGAATTGAGGATTTAATCCTTTCCCCACTAAGTTATGGTACATAAATGTCTGTTCTGTGAAGATGCTGGAGTTTTTTTTGAAGGATTTTTCTATTCATATCAATAGATGATTTCCTCTTATGGAGAAGAAAGACCTCTGAGGAGGAAATTTCCTGACAGACAGAAAACATTTAAATTTCTCCTTTTAACATTTATGTAATCCCAGTAACTATCACCTCCTTTTATTGCTATATATCTTCTATAAAAGAATAGCTATAATAGCTGTTAAATTTAATTGCCATTGCTGCTGAACTTCCTAGAATTTTTATATAAAAATAGGATTCAAATTCCTTGAAAATCTTCCTGTAAGAAAAAAAAACCCCTTTTATTGTAATCAAAAAGGATGTTATTTAGTCTAACAGGGGCTAAAGAACATGTGTTGAGTCATAAACATACATCAAAGAAGCATCAGTGTTTAGTAGGCGATTATTAATCACCAACTATTTCTCTGTTCAACTTGTGAATTATGACTGAATTTTCTGGAAGTGAAGTAGCATTAGTCATCCTGTGGGGGGGGGAAACCACATTTGAAACATGTTCTGAGATTTCTTGGAATGGGGAGACAGAGTTCAGTGGAAATGCATATATCTTACTTAGAAAAAAATATACATTTTAGCAGAAACATGTTCGTATACAGTTCTGCTTCAAATTCAGTCTTACACTGTTCAACACCAAAAACATATTTTTTCTACTTTAAAACTTTGTAATAATTGTATATTTATTTATTTTTATTTATTTATTAGTCACATTTATATACTGCCCTATCTCCCTAGTGGGACTCAGGGCGGTGCACAGAAAGAATAAAAGCAATAAAAGCAATACATATAACAACAATATAATAAAATTAAAAATAGATTAAATATAGTGGGTCTGTGCTAAAATTGTGGTTAAAAGTAATTTAAAACATTATACTCAAGCTATGTCATTTAAAAGCTATGCCAGGCCAGCCACTTGAAATAGATGTGTTTTTAGTGCCCGGCGGAAGAGGCGTAGGTCCATGATGGTGCAAAGGTCGGGGGGCAGGTCATTCCAGAGGGCAGGGCCTGTCACAGAGAAGGCTCTCCCCCTGGGGGTCGCCCGCTGGCATTGTCCAGCAGACAGCACCCTGAGGAGGCCCTCTCTGTGGGAGGGGACAGGACGAAGGGAGGTATGTGGTAGAAGGCGGTCCCGCATGTAACCAGGTCCCGTGCTATGGAGCACTTTGAAGATGGTTACTAACACCTTGAAGTGCACATGGCACTGCCACAGGCAGCCAGTGCAGCTTGCGCAAGAGAGGTGTTACATGGGAGTATCTTGAGACTCCCATAATCCCCCACGTGGCCGCATTCTGTACTAGCTGGAGCCTCCAGGTGCACTTCAAGGGGAGTTCCATGTAGAGAGCGTTACAGTAGTTGAGGCAGGAAATGACGAGGGCTTGAGTGACCGTGTGTAGGGCATCACGATCTAGAAAGGGGTGCAACTGGGCTACCAGGTAAACCTGATAGAAAGCCCCCCTGGCCATGGCCATCACATGGTCAGCCAAGGACAGCTGAGAATCCAGCAGGACGTCCGAGTTGCGGGCCCTTTCTGCGGGGGCTAATGACTTGCCCCCAATAGCCAGAGATGGAAACAACTGGCTATATCGTGACGTCGGGAACCACAACCACTCGGTCTTGGACGGGTTGAGTCGAAGCCTGTTCCTCCCCATCCAGACCCGCACGGCCTCCAGACACTGGGACATCACTTCAATGGCATCGTTGGGGTGGTCAGGGGTAGAGAGGTACAGCTGAGTGTCATCAGCATACTGATGGAACTCTACCCCAAAGCAACGGATGATCTCACCCAGCGGCTTCATTTAGGTGTTGAACAGGAGGGGCGAGAGGACCAACCCCTGAGGCACCCCACACTTATGGGCCCTCGATGTTGACCTCTGCCCTCCTGCCAACACGAATTGTGACCAGTTGGAGAGGTAGGAAGAGAACCACCTCAGAACGGTGTCTCCCATCCCCAACCCCTCCAGCCGGCGCAATAGGATACCATGGTCGATGGTATCGAAAGCCGCTGAGAGGTCTAATAGGACCAGGATAGAGGAATAACCTCTATCATGTAATGGCAACATGACGCTGCAAGTTTGACACCTATGGTTACTATGATAAGAGCTGTTACAGCCTGTTTTGTGCGTTGGGTGTGTTCAGATTGGTCAGAGGAAGATGCTGAAACCTGGGTAGCATGATTTGAAATTATTTACATTTCTGGAGAAAGCCACTGAAACTGAGGTCTCAACTTTGTGATGACCGGGGACAAGGCACAGAGGCAACGTGACATACTCACAGGGTCTGACATTGTGAATCACCTTAAAGAGGCAAAGTGGATGGGGCCGAAAACAGTGTGGCAAGTAGTATAGATAGATGGTTCTCTTTAGCAACTGCCTCATTTAATGACTGTTCAATTATGACAGTGAGGAAAAGATGATTTTCCCAACAATCCTCACATTTAAAGTCTCCCCAGGTCTGTAAAGCAAAGGAAAGGTGAAGCAAGGCCAAAAGTACAATCATGATTTCACTTAGTGACTGCTTCGCTTCATGACCAAATTGCTAGTCCCAATTGTGGTTGCTACCCGAGGACTACGTGTATTGGTAAAGGGGGAAGAGTTAGTGGCTCCAAAACCTTGAAAACATCAATGGGGTTGGGGATAGCATGGCAGTCAAAAAAGAAGGATCTAACAGAGATCTTAACAGAGGATCTAATTGTTGCCAATAGGGATCTGTAGCACTACAAAGGGGCATAGGCCAATATCTGACACCAAAGGGCACACAACACTACACTGGCTGATTGTGAGTTTAGGCAGCAGCTAAAGGAATTTGCACTAGTAAGAAAAGGACAAAGTAAGAGAAGCAAATTGGAATAATAGAGTAAGGGGCACAGAAATTCTAACCTTGGGGAAACTGAGGTATACCTTATGCATTATTTAACTTGAGCATAAAGATGTGGAAGCTTAGATAAAAGCCTGGATTGGTGAAAACAGACAAGATGGCTATTAATACTTCTCTGCTCCTATCTTGCCTTTGAACGACACCCATAGGTCTATCAGCAACCTTTCTTCCACAGCTCATCATTTACCATTTAATTCTTTTTCTCCTTGGAATGCCATTTGAATCCTGATCATCTTTTTCTCTCTAGCCATCAGCAAAAAAACATGTTTATGTTCTCACAAATAGCTCCCAGAAGCCATTATTTAGTGTTTTTAGCTCTGTCTCCTTGCTTCTAATACAGTATTTACTCTCCTGTCACAGGACATGCGCTCTTGTGGGAGATGCTAACAGGTAGCTAATGACATGGTGAGGCGGAGGCAGATGTGTGTTATGCTGATTTAATGATACATTTATGGCAAAGTAATCTTTTGGATTAACGCAGGGACAAAAAAAAGACTGCTAACATGAAGCCTACCTTTTCCATTCTGATTCTGTCTCCACATTCAGCAGGTATGTGGTTTTCAATTAAAATCAAGTCTTCACTGGTTATTTTCCACTGTCTGCTGGCAAAGTGAACAACTGCAAACAGTCTTCCATATTGCCCAGTGGCAATTAACTCATTCACATTCTGTACAAGCTCTGGAAGAAAATTGGTGAGCTAAACTTAATTATTGACTAATTAAGTTTATTTATTACATCAATATCCCACATTTTGTTCAGAAGCTCAAGATGGTACCTAGACAATTCCCTCATCTGATTCTGCCCCTAACTCTAATCCCCTCCTCCCCTCCGGCCACACAAGACTTGAGATAGTTTAGGCCAGAGGTCTTCAAACTTGGCAACTTGAAGACTTGTGGACTTCAACTCTCAGAATTCTTCCAGCCAGCTTTGCTGGATGAAGAATTCTGGGAATTGAAGTCCACAAGTCTTCAAGTTGCCACGTTTGGGGACCCTTGGTTTAGGCTAAGAGGAAGTGATCTGTAAAACCTGGCTCTTCCCATTCCTAGTTGAGAACATTTTAAATTATAGGCCACCATGGCTGTCTACACAAATAATATTGTGTTGAGATGAGCGTTGGGGAATAATTGCCTTGGGTGAATAGCCCTATTATGTATCCATAGTACTGCTTTTCTTATCCTTTAAAAAAAATGATTCTAAAGCAAAATTTGGGATAAGGGGAAATGCACACTGCTTTGGGTCTAAAGCCAGGAAGGGCCATGGGCACCTTGACTTGTGAACATCTTCTCACAAAAGCTGCACTATTTCTTGGCATTATCCTGAGAAATATACTTGAGTTTAAGAGCACGAAGGTGTAGCATGGTGTTTTGATCCCTGAATTCAAAACCTGTCATTTCCAGAGACTACATGGCCACTGGTCAAGTGTAGAAAAAGATAGAGTTTCATTCACCTGTCCTTGAATGGGACACAGCACCAATCAAAGCGAGGGCTTTCTCTTTGGGTTTATGAAACATAGGGGATAAAGTTAGGTCTCTAAAGGGGCAACATTGGCTACATAGGTAAAGGCAGGGGTCCCCAACCTTTCTGGCATCAGGGACTGGTTTCATGTTAAAAAAATTCCGCGGACTGGTGGCCATGGTTTGGCTGGCGTAGAGGGGGAGTGGGGGGAGGTGGAACAGGTGGCGCATGCTTGTATGGGGGGGTGAGTCGGCCCCTCCCTCTCCGGCCCTTTCTAAGAGTTGCGCCGCTCACTGCGGCCCTGTTCCTATCAAGCCACGGACCGGTACCGGTCTGTGGCCTGAGGGTTGGGGACCCCTGGGTAAAGGTAAAGTTTCCTCTCACACATATGAGCTAGTCATTCCTGATTCTAAGGGGCAGTGCTCATCTCTGTTTCAAAGCCGAAGAGCCAGCACTGTCCAAAGATGACTCCTTGGCCATGTGGCCAGCATGACTAAATGCCAAAGGTACACAGAATGCTGTTGACTACATAACAGTCTGCTAATAGTGATTGCCTTGGCCAAGAGGGTACACCATAGCTAGAAGACAAATCTAGCTACTTTCTGTACTGTATGAAATCCCTGATTTGAAAACTTCACTAACGTTAGTATTGCTTGTGCATACCTTATGTTTTTTGAGAGGGTCTAGATTATTTACCTCTATGATGTTCTGCCTCTTCTGCCGGATCTGGTAACTTGATTTCAGGCCATGGAGTTGAAGACAAAGATGTTTTTGGAAGCAGCCTGTGAAATAACAAGAATCTGCTATTAAAAAGATTACAGTCAATTCCTGGACCCTTGATTGCATATCTTAAGTCCCATTTCTTTAAAAAAAACATGCATAGTCTTCTAGCCAAGAATTTTTCACACCTCTCCCAGTTAATTCCTTATCTTAAAGTTTGCTTTGGAACAAGCTTCACATACAGAAACATGAATCATAAAACATGATTACAGGAGAAGCAGAAAGAGAAGAATGAATTACCTAACGCAGGGTATCCAAACTTGGGAACTTTAAGACTTGTGGTCTTCAATTCCCAGAATTCCCCAGCCTGGCTGGGGAATTCTGGGAGTTGAAGTCCACAAGTCTTAAAGTTCCCAAGTTTGGACACCCCTGACCTAACGGATTCCGAAATACAAAAGGTTTTTGCACTAGCAGGGAAGTCAATCTCCCACCAACTCCTTGATTATACTGTAGAAGGCCCCCTACTTTGTGTTGGATATTCTAAGTAGAATGTCTCCATTTCAAAGAACCTGGGGTGGTGTGCGGACTTGGGGAAAGGGTGAGAAAAGTGATTATGCATTGCAGTGGGCTTTCTTCATCCTTCAGGCATAATGAGGCTTGCTGGAAAAGTAATTCAAAACAAGCAATGTATTGAGCATATTTAAAATATAATTAGTAGACTACTTCCAGCAGTTGTGAAGGTCATTTGGAGCATGTACTGACATGCTTATCAGATACTGTGCAGCCAATCTGTTGCTTATACACTCGTTTTTAAAAGCTTTCCATTAAAAAGCAGCATCACACAGGGAAAGTTTGGATACCTGGCATTAACCTAACTATGAATTATGGCTTATCTTTGAGTAAGTGGCTAATGTACCTAACCACAGTAGATAAAACTGTTTTTTGTCCATGGATGATCAACAGGATTTCAATAATGAAAAAAGCCTGAACAAATTTTCAATTTTTTTTATCATATCTGTTGATTCCTCCTTCCATTTTCTAGTATATAAAACTGGAGGAAGAAAAAAGAGTGATTGCCAAATCAAGGGCTGCAAATTATCAGCTATTCATTCAAATCCCTGTGTGTTGTGCATGTTGTCCTGCAAAATGTTGTCATCTAACTAAGGGTTCAGCTACCTTAGGGTGGTACCATTCTGTGGCTGGCAGGCAGGCAGGCAGGCAGGCAGGCAGGCAGGCAGGCAGGCAGGCAGGCAGGCAGGCAGGCAGGCAGGCAGGCAGCCAGGGTTGCCTCTCCTTCCTCTACGGGCTGAAATGAGGCTTACAGGGATGAAAAGGGTGGCATTTGCTTCCTCTCCCACTTCTCCTGGCTCTGGGCACTGCTGGGCTTACTTTCCTGATCTCTCCGCTCTCTCCTCCCTCACCCCCAACTTCCCTCACCCAAGCCCTTTTATTCTACTCATTTTACAAAAGAAAGGTGGGCAACAGCAGCTCCCCATTGAGCTGGCCCTCTTCCCTCCTAAGACTGGCCGCCGGTTCCCCTGGGTCCTTCTGGCCAGCCCTCCTGGGCCACGGGAGGGTCTGGAACTTCCCTCGCAGGAAGCCCTAGAAACGAAGAAGAACGGGTGGAGCGAAGGCAGTGCGTCTTTTGCAGGGGAAAGAGAGGAACAGCGCCAGGCGTGCAGGGACAGAGGCCTATCCTAGCAGGGCTCTGGAGGAAGACCTCAGTCCCCTGCCAGGCTCTGTGTTTTTTTCATCCCGGTGCTTTTGTGCTGCCCCCTTTCTTGGCATTCCCTCAGCAAGACTGGAGCAAGGAGCGGCCGCCCTCCAAAGGGCTGCATTGCACTCCCCTTGGAAACGAGAGAAAGGGCCAGAAGGCTTTTCAAATGGAGGGCAGTCTGGCCCCCTTGGGACCTGCCCGCTGCTGCTCCAATTGAGCCGTTCCATTTGTGTAGCTAATTTCCCTGCGCCGTTTGCATAGTAACAGGCGTCCTGTTCTGTTGTCCTCTGATTATGTTTCTAGTTCCTGGGTATAAATTGAATCCAGAAATAGTTGGCCTGTTTGCTGAATTGCAGACCTGGGAGGGGGCCTCCTTGCTCTGCCTCTTAAGCACCCAGGTGCTCTTCTTGCAGAGAAAATGCATCTCTTGCTGTGGGGCTGGGACCTTCTGAGCAAGCAGATCCAACAGGATTGCTTTAGAATCCCTCCTTGCCTGGGCTTCTTGGTGTTCCGGCCAAAGTCCAAGCAGGGGCTGACATTCAGCTGAGAAAAGCCTTGTGCATTGCCTGGCCAAGAAGGGGGTGCATCCAGACTTCTGCTGGATGCCCTTAGCAAGTGGCACCTTGTCTGGCCTTGCACAAGAGCCATGTTGGCTCCCTCCCACAGGTTAACTGGTCTTTCTCCTCCCCAGAGCTCAGTCCAGATCACGTTTGAGGAAAGCCCTCGGCAGTTGCCAGCCATAACTATCAGCCACGTGGCCTACACTGAACAGTCGGATCGCAGGATGGTGAGTTCTCCCCCAGCAGCACTGCCTTGGCCAACAGAGGTTTGAACCCAGCCCGTTTTCCCATCTTTCCTCACCCCCGCCCTTCAGACTCCTTCCCAACTCAGGAAAGCATCCCAGCAGCCACCGGCATATGGGTGGGGCGGGGCGCATAGACTCCAGGGGAGGGGCCTTCCACCCTTTGGGCAGCCACCTCCCTCCCCCCCTTCCCCCAGTTGTCCCAATCTGGGTGACAGCCCAGGCATTTTGTGCCCTGAGATGCCTCCGTCTGCCAGCAGCTGTCTAAATATAGGCCCGGGTGGGCGAGGAGCTCCTCCCGGTTGTGGGCAAGGGCCCTGGGCTGGACTCCTCTCTGAAGCTGCGGAAGAATCCCCAGGAAGATGCGGCACCAGGTCAGCAGCAGCTGCAGGGAACCTTTCCGGGGGTTGCCAAAGCATTGACAGGCGGCTCGGGAGGCTGACCTCAGCAGCTGCCCTCCAGCATGGGACAGCTGACCTCTTAGATCCAATCAGCTAGCCTACAATCCAGGGGTCCCTGCGGGTGAAGGGACGGGGAGAAGCGCCGATCAGGAGGAAGGTGGGCAGCCCTGGAGCTGAACAGAAGTGGCTGGAGGGGCGGGGGAGGGGATGCTCTTTGCAGGCACCAGATGTCAGCTTGGAGATGGAGGCTTAAATTGCCGGGGAGCTCAGCTCTGAAAATAAGGAGGACACAGTCCCTGGATGTCAGCTGACCGGATAAGTGCTTTGCTCTGGAAGAATTGCTGCGTCCTCTGTAACCCCCTGGAGGGGGGGAGGCTCTCTTGAGGCCCACCTGTATGGGGGTCAAGAGGCTCAGCCGGGGCTTGAAACCCCCAGTCCAACCGAGAGCATTATGGGACAGCAGAGAGGTGTGGATGTCTGACATGAAGAGCAGCTCTGGAAGAGGGAGATCTGGATTAAGACCGGGAGTTGAGCCGATTAACTTGTTTCCCTCTAAGATTGCAGGAAGCAACTGTCTCTCCTCCTGTTTCCTTGCTGAAAGTGCCCCCCCTGCCCCCGCCCCCATTCACCAGGTTGAGGGCCATCTCTATTTTCCAGCTCCAGGAGCTTTATGGGAAGGAACATTTAATTAAAGCCATTTTCCGGACCCCAATCAATGAGTTACCTTCAGTAATTCTTTCTAAAAGTTCAAAGCTGATAGGATGGCAGTTTCTGAGCTCCATTGTTGCTGCTCTGAGTGGAGGAGGAGGAGGAAGCTGGGCCGTGGGGAGGGGGGGGGCGTTGGGTGACTCCCCGTCCCTTTCCTCCTCCACGCAGGTGTTGCACTGCCTCCTTTCAACTGACACACTGCAGTTCCCAGTCTTGGTTGCCCAGCAGTCTCCGGCCGCTGTGTCCATGGACACCTATTGCGTCTCTCTGGCTGTACAGCAGGCCCAGGTGAAGGAGGCAGAAGGAGGGGGGGTTGCTGTGGGCATTTGGTGCAAGGGTAGCCTCCGCATCCTTGCACTGCTGGCAGCCGATAGGGGGATTTGTTTTGGGGGATCGCAGCCAGGAGTTGCAGGTCATTCCGCCTGGCCATTTGCACTGACATCCCCTTTGTCCTGTTGGCCAGATGGAGATCTGCCTGGAGGAGGTGGAGGGTGAGGGGCTGCTGGTCTCCTGGGCATTCAAAGACAGGCCGGACCTGAAGCTCTCTATCCCGCCGAGACTGCAGCCGCACCGTGTAAGCAAAGGAGGGGCAGGCGACCAGGATGAAAGCCCCCCCCCCCCCGGTGGTCCCTTCCCTCCCTGTCTTGGAGCTCCGCTTTGCTTCTGCCAAGAAGACCAGGGTGGGTGGGTGGGAGGGGGCCCTTTTGCCAGCCACTGCAAACGCCTCGCCGTGCATGGAGCCTTTGGCCATCCGCGTTGCGCAGGGCTGCCTGGGGGAAGGGGTGGCCCTCTGCCTGCCTCTGACGTCAGCGGATGTGGCCGATCCATGTAGCTCGGTGCGAAATAAAGAGGAGGATGCGTTCCTGAGCTTCTCGGAAACTCCCCAGCGCATCTGCTGCCCTGGCATCCTTTTCTTGGTGCCCCTCGCAGGAAAACGATGGGAAGGCGGACTTGTCTATTATCAAGAACCTGATCGAAGACTCCATTATCAGCACCCAGCCTGCCATGATGGTGAACCTGAAGGCCTGCATTACGAATGCCAACATGGTAAGGGTGGAGGGCTGGGAGGGAAAACTGAATAGGGCCTCAGCTGGGCATTAAGAACCCACCGTTCCTTTCGGCCAGGGGGAGCTGACTTGCATCTGGCCTCCTTTACCTGCTTTGGGTCAGCATTTCCATTGCCTGCTTCCCTTGAATCCGGGGCAACCTCTGGAGAGGGAAGGCAGTGGTCATTTCAGTTCCTAGTTAGAATTAGGCTTTGCTGTTCTGGGCAGAGACTCATGTAGAAGGACCGCAGAAGGACAGCAGACCTCTGGCGCTTCCCACGGGCCTCTCGGAGGCTTTGGGTGGGTGGGGTTCCCCTGGCTGGCTACTTAGTGCCCCCTGGCTCTGACCATAGGAGACGGGCAATAGACCATCCCCGGGGTCCCTCTGCAGTTCAGCGCCTGCCCTGATGCCAAAGCTGCTTCTCCAGCACCTGCGAGCCGTGCACCTGGGATCCCAGGAGAGCCAAGGTACCTGGGGCCCCAGGGGCTTTGGGGCCTCCCTCTGCCTGTGGAGGGGGGGGGGTCTGTGGGCAATCTGGTGAGGTGAGCTTTGGCTGCACTGCTGTTGGCTTCTCTTGCAGGAAACGGGCTGCTGTGCTGCGAGGTGGAGCTGGACAGCCCTCGGCAGCAGAAGAGAACAGTTCCCATGCCGGCCGGTCTGGCCGCTGAAGTGGAGTGGCCTGGCAAGCTGCTTCTGTAAGAAGCCCTGAGGTTCCCGTGTTTGGGTCACGAGGTGGAGGGGCTGGGAAAAGGAGGAGGGTTCCGGTCAGAGTGCTGGAATAGCAACACCAGTGCTGGCTGGCTGGCTGCAGGGATGCCAGGCATCACTGCCTACCCTGTGGGGGAGGTCAGGGCCCCTGCTCCCCACTAGTGTCCCTGCTTCAGGCCTCTCCCTTACCTTGGAGAGCTCTGCCCTCCAGCCACTGGGCAGGGAGAAAGTGACCCTGATCCAGGAAAAGAATTAGCCGGGCAAGGCTGAGGGCCTCTCTGCCTGCTTCCTTCCTTCCTTCCTTCCTTCCTTCCTTCCTTCCTTCCTTCCTTCCTTCCTTCCTTCCTTCCTTCCTTCCTT
>JAPKID020001937.1:0-14011 GCA_026931265.2 Tropidonophis doriae | reverse complement strand
TCTCCCAAAGGACTCAGGGCGGCATACAACATAAAAAACACATATTACAAAAGTTAAAAGGGAGATTAAATAGAATAGCCAAAAAAACCCATTGACATTTACAATAAAAATTTAAAAATTAAATTAAAATTAACAATTAAATTAATCATTTATTTTATTCATTTATTTTATTTATTATTTCATTTTAAATCAGAAGAGCAGCTGGCAACAGCACACCTACCCACAGAGAGGGCTCTGTGTGCCAGGTTCACCATCACAGTGTTAAATTGTAATGGTTGTCACTCTTCAACAATTGTGGATGAGCTTGCAAAGATTAACAGTAAAATAACATATCTTATAAGATCACAAAAAGAATTAGAGAAATACATTTCCCTCAAATATTTAAACCCTATTATAATTTTATTTTGCCTTTTTAATATTTAAGTCAAGATGGCAAATATACCTAATCCAATCCTAATCTAAACATACCAAAGGAGCCACAGTGGAGCAGTGGTTAGAGTACAGTACTGCAGGCTACTTCTGCTGATCACTGGTTACTTTGGCAGTTCAAATGTCACTAAGCTCAAGGTTGACTCAACCTTCTGAGATGGGTAAAATGAGGACCCAAAATGGTTAGAGTATATGTTGATTCTGTAAAAGCACTGTAAAGCAGTATATAGGTCTAAGTGCTATTGCTATTGCTAATATCCTTTCTATTATCATGTGAGATGCAGTGGGCTGAGAATGAGTGTCTGGCTACAATGTTACCCACCTCACCTTTTATGCCTAAAACTCATAGGTCTCATAGTTTCTAAATCATCATATAACCACTATGATAGAAAGACACACTATTCCATGTAGAGATACCGTATTTTTTGGAGTATGAGATGCACCTTTTTTCCTCTAAAAAGAAGCTGAAAATCTGGGTGCATCTTATAAATCAAATACAGCATTTTTTGCCCCTTGAAGCCCCTCCCCCTTCACCAAAATGGCGGCATCTAGCCTTATGAAAGCTTTGCAGAGAGCTCCTGGGGGATGGGGAGGGCAGAAATGAGCAAAAAATGGGCCCCTTTTTGCTCCACCCAGCCCCCAGCAGCACTCCATAAGCCTCCATAAGGCTATGCATGTAGTTTTTTTAACAAAAAAATGGCATGTTCGCAAAAAACGGGCTGGTTTTTTTTGTTCTTTTTTGCCCCCCACCCCGCAGGAGCACTCTGCAAGCCCTTTTTTAATCCCCCTGGCTATCCATGCTTTTTATTTGAAAAAAGGGCCCATTTTCACAAAAAACTGGCTGTTTTGGGGAGGTTTGTAGAGTGCAAAAAGGGTTTCCCCCCCCTTTTGGAAAGCTCTTTATCTGATTGATGAGAATTACGTGAATCGAGTGCTGTGCCAGCAGGAACAAAGTTAGATGCTGCAGTGTGTCAGCAATTTCCTTCTCCAGCACATGGATAAGTACACATGGAAACATCCTCCTACCTACCCACTCTCTCTCTCTCCCTACCTATCTAATGTATTTCTCTCTCTCTCCCTCTACCTACCTACCTACTTTTTAAAAAAATTGCCTCTTCAAAACCTTGGTGCGTCTTATATTTCGTTGCGTCTTATACTTGAAAAAATATGGTAACAACCAATATCTCGAATTTTAACTGAAAGCCATCTAATAACTGTATAGAATCTCTTAACAGGTGGTGTTAGTTGTTATTGTTTGTAATCTAATGGAAAGCTCCATACTGAAGCAAGATCTGAAAATCTCAAATTTATCTGCATTGGAAGTTATAAAATGGCATCTGCATTTTTGGCACCTGCATTTTTGTTTGGATACAAGAAATTGGTTGAACAACTTAACAATTTATACCAGGGGTGTCCAACTGGATTTCTTTGACAGCTGGATCAGCATTGTAGTTCCCCGTGGGCTGGCGGGTGGGGGGCGGGTGGGGGTCAGATGGGACAGATGCCTCCTGCAACAACCTGCCGCCCAAAATGGGGCAAGGGAGTGTGTGCAGCCTCTCAGAGATGGGTTGCTCCGGATCAGCCAAACCAGCAGGAGGCTCCGCCCACCTGACCAGCCGCTTCTGTGCATGCGCACAAGCATCACATGCCCAAACCAGTCTTAAAATTGGCACCCATCACTGCAGCCCCCCACACCCCATTTTTGGCCTGGACAGCGGCCTGCAGCACTTTGCTGACCAAAATGGGGCACGAGAGCCCCACGTGAGGTGCCCCACACCATGTTTTTGGCCTGGAGGCCTTCTGCAGCACTTTGCCAGCTAAAACAGGATGGATTTTGGCTGGCAGAGTGCTGCAGGAGGCTATGCAGGCTGACAATGGAGCATGGGGGGGCATGCACGGCCCCCTGGTGCCTCATTTTGACTGCCAGTACCACTGTGACGCAGATTTAAACACCCCATGGGCCGTATCTGGCTCATGGGCCTTGAGTTTGACACTCTTGATCAAGTACTTATACTACTCCCATCTTGTATATGGAAAATGAAACAAAGATTTACTAAGTGAATACAGTGACTGAATTTGGGTACTTCTTTTTTTCCCCCCAAGCCCCTACATTCCATTTGTTAAGCCACACCGGCTATTGTTTAATTTTGCTTTACAATAAGTATTCTATAGAATACTGTGAATTTTGTTCTGATGTAACAATAGTGAATATAGCATTTAGATACATTTTTGTACATTGTATCTATATTTACAAAGGTATGCAAGAATGTACCTTCTCATCTCTAAAACTGGATTTTCATTGCATTAAAACCACGTTTTAATTTACTATGTGTAAAATAGTAGACAGTTTATGATTTCATTTATTATGTAAATACTAGGTTAATTAAATAATGAAAAAACCTGTCAAAGCTACAATTATATATGATAGTTCTTCGCTCTCCTTTTTGTCAGGCACTAGTCATAATTTTCTACAGTGGCCACATTCAGTGTTACAACATTCAACATTCTTTGGTGCCTCTTCATCTCAGAATAAGTAACAGAATAACTGTTGTAAGAGGTCTTGAAAGTCTTCCAGTCCAACGCCTTGCTCAATCAGGAGGCCCTAAACCATTCTGGACAGTGGCTGTCTAATTTTATCTTCAAAATCTCCAGCAATGAAATACCACAACTCTGGGACACAAATCATGTTTAAAACAATTGATGAAATATGGTTATTAATTTGAAGCAAATTTTAGTGTGAACTTGGCCTGTGTCACACCACTTTTTAGATTGGAAAGATTGCTATATGAAAAATATATTTGCCCAATTTTATTAGTAGATACAGTATTTTGTTACATATTAATGTGAATGATTTATTATCTAATAACAGTATTCAAATTTGCCATGTCCTTTATATTTGAGATGAAATTTGCAGTCACTCAAATTATGAGTTAGTAAGAAGCCTCTGGTTTTTAATACCTATTTGAGAATTTCAGTTGCCCTGCATTTATTTGGTGACTGAAAACATGATTATATATGGATATACATTAAAGAGGTCCTGGTTTTGGTTATGTCAAATGTTCATTGAAAATTAAAAAATATAAAAATGAACTACATGAGGAATTGGTTTCAGACTCATGTGAAGATAACAAATATGCTTGCTTTAGGCAATAAAATGAAGCAGACTTCTCTTCTAATACTGATGAGTCATTATGTGCTCTTGTCATCTAGGCTGTATTTAAAAATAGGGTGTGGTGAATTCCCATATTATTAACTGACTCCAGGATACTTTGCAATTATCACTGATTGTGGGTGTTCAGAAGTCTAGCAAATCTAACTATTGTTCTTGATCATTAAATAGTAGTGTACCAATTCTTGCCTGATAGTCTTGTATAGAAAGCTGCTGTTTTGTCCTTGATGAAAGAAAACAAATTATTAGATGGAATCTGTCAATAAAGAGATCCATATAAGTATAGACACTCTTGAGAAACTTTGATTTTACTCCATATGTTATTTGATAGTTTTCCTAGAATTCTAAAATAATAAAATGTATTATTATTAATTGTCATGAAAATAAAGTTAGACCAACAAGCAGAATCTTTACAAGGATATTCATGGGTAATTTTATACTTGTAATTCTGCTCCAATTTCCCAAAAGAGCTGAAGAAGGATTATCAAGAAAAATGAAGTCCAAAGTTATATGTAGTAAACAGATACATTTAATCCATTTTGACATCAAATGGTGAATACAACAGGTAGTCCTCAATTTACACCCACAGTTGGGATTAGAATTTACATCCTAAATCATTATTATTAAACAAGATATAACCAGTCCTGATTTTATGACAATTTTTACTAAATTAAGTGAATCTCCTGATCATTAATTGAATACAATTTCCCCAATTGATGTTGCTTATCAGAAACATTAGGAAGGTTGAAGATGAGTACAGGATGCTGCAATCAGTTGTAAAGGCAAACCAGTTGTCTAGTGTCCAAATCAGTGGTGTGATGGTTGTAACTTCAAAGACCCATTGCGAAACTTGGTTTTCTTAAATATCAGAATAGTATCTCTGTTGTAAAATCACATAAAATAACTTGCATTTGGGTTAATAGAGTTAATAAGTTTAGTAGTTACAAACTAGTTATTTTAAGAACTTACTACTGTTTTTACTAACTAAATAAAATGCATGTATTTCCTGGACTTGTTCAGTTTTTGTTTACAAAAAAAAGTTTTGTTACATTTGAGCAACATAAAAAGTTCTTACAATGAGTATCTATCTAAAAAATCCATCAGGAATGTATGACTGGTACAAAGATCTGTTATCTTTGGATATACATTCTTTAGTTAATTAATCCACTTGAAATGTTTCTTATATTTCCATAGTACTGGCATAAAGCATGTTTTCATTGCGAAGTCTGCAAGATGACTCTCAACATGAAAAACTACAAGGGCTATGAGAAGAAGCCATACTGCAATGCGTAAGTACGCTTTTCAGAGTTTTGCTGTCATAATTTTAGAGATGCACAAATCAAAACTTTTGTAAGAAACTATACATTTATATATCTTGGTTGAGATCTTAAACTATTTGTGGATAAGCTATATGAAGAAAAAAAACTGATTGAAGAATGTTCTCATGGCATTCTTAATCCTATACAGTGCACTTTAGTTTTCCAAATTTCTAAAATGGACCGGGTTAAGCTTTCTATTTCTTTATAAATATGAAATTAATGACAATAATATATTAAATGACAGCACTACCAGCATGAACATGTCTTGCCAAAGAAAAATACTAGTGTCATTGTTTGTTAATAAGTTTGTAACAAAATATAAAAGGGACATTTGTGGTTTTACTAAAAGTAAAAAAAAAATCAGAAATAATTCCTTAGCAATAATCTAACAGAAAAACTTGCCAGTAGGTTTGAGACTGAGAAATAACTGTGATAAAGCAGAGTGGTAATCACAGAAGGAAGAAGAGCTGTAAGATGAACATATTTAAACATGCTTTGGAAAGTAATGAAGAACCAAGTTACTGCAAAGGAAATTTTAGTTAGCAGTAAGGAGCAGATAATGTTTTGTGAGAGATAGCCTTATTAAAAAGAAAAACTGAGAGCAAGTTACAATTAGAATGAAATTTTTAAATGAAGAGCAGTTATGTATAAATTGAAGCAGAAGTATGTAGCATGAAAAGCATAGCTGCTATCTGAGGAATAATATAAATAGTAATTACTGTTTCCTCAAATCTTGGTCTTCTGGCGGCATTGTTTATTTGGGTTGCTATAACATCTTCTAAATGTATTTTTTAAAATAGGTGAACAGGTATTCTGGATGATGCTGAGCCCATGTTCCAAGTACTCTGAAATAGGCTTTGGAGATAGACTTGGGAGGATTGCATAGATGTATGGTGTATTACAGATAATAAGTATTTCGCTTGGTAAAAATATTGGTTGATTTCCTAAGTAAATTTCTTAATATTGTAATGATATTTTTAAATTTTAATACAGGAAAGGCTTTCTGTTTATATCACTCCTACATATATAACATGTTATGTATAAGTAAGGGAAGCATGAGTAATATTTCAGTGAAATTGATCTGCTTTGGAAATGAAAGCATAATTACTTAAAAATAGGAAGACAAAAATTAAAATTAGCTGTGGTAAAGTTTCAGAATTCATATAGAAGCTAATGAAATGTTTTCCTGAAATCACTAGACCACTTCTGATATTTGGATTCATTTAAACAAAAAGAAGAAAAGAATAAAAAAATATTTAATATTAGCAACTTCTTTAAGGCTGTTTTCAAAGTAAGAAGAAAGTAGTTATCCTTTGCAGTAGTACTTGAACTGCACATTCATAGCTGCATGTGTTGCAGAGTACAGAATGTTCCTTATTGGGAATGGTCGTTTTGTATGTTCCATTACTTGTACAACAAAATAAAATACATGTCAGACTTGGGGCAAAATGGGATAGTTTATTCCAGATTATTTTGAATGTTCAAATATGCCATAGTTAAATTCTCTAAATCCACCAAACCATAGTGAATATTTGCCAATAAAATAGCAGTTACGGGTTACATTTTTGCTGCTGTGGACTGGAGCTTCTGAAGAAAGAAAGTCTTAGGTAAGAAAATGCATTGGGAGAATAAATTAAATTCATTACTATTTGCCCAGTAAATAAATTGAAATTTATAAATTGGGCATGCATGTGTTTATTAGTTTATTTTGTTTATTTTTGCTTTGTTAAGTTAGGGTTAAGGGTTTGTGTTGTAATAACTGTTATCCTGTAAGTGTAATTAAATTGAAATATTTCACCTCTATAGTAGAGGAAAAGAAAGTTGCTTCAGTAACTGAAATGAAACACTGAATTGGTGCTGCCACCACAGCTATTGATTCACTCAATTGGTACTTACATACATACATACATAGATACATGTTTTGGTCACCGATGTTACCAGTGTTTCTATTTCAGACTAGATCATGGGTGCTTCGATAGCGATAGGTCCAAAAATTGAAGATGTTCCAAATATCAAACTTCATAGATTATCACATTGATTCTGTACAATGAAACCATATGTCAGTAGTGCTGCAACCAACTAAAAATTGCCAGTAAAATCCAAAAATGACATCTGAGATGCTTTAAGAACATTTGCAGAACGAACCAGTTTTTCATCCATGCAAGTTACTATTAACAGAACATAGCCCCATGGAAAAACATTCATTTCAGGACACCAAGGAAAAGCTAGATAAAGCAAATTGTAACTGGTTTAGCCCATTGCAAGCTGGTTTTCAATCAAGCCAAAAGAACAACAGGCAAAGTACCTTGGCAAAGCATTTTGGCAAAGCATTGTATCAAATGCCTTCAGGTATGTAGCATCGTATCATATTGTCTTATTGTGTAGTTTGGATATTTGGATATTATTACTTCCTATTTTGGTTAGGAAGGCTGTGCAGAATGATGAGGACAGCAGAAAAGATTATTGGAAGTTCATTTCCTTCTATTCATCGCTTAGCTTATAAGCAATGCTTGACAAGGGTTCGCAGTTCAGGTAGTCCTTGAAGTACAACAGTACGTTTAGTAATGTGATTTATGACTGCTTTTCACAGTTACAACCTTTGCAGCATCCCCATGATAATGTGATCAAAATGCAAGATTCTTGACAACTAGTTCGTATTTATAACTATTGCTGAATCCCAAGGTCATGTGATCATCGGTTCTGACTTTCTCACAAGCAGAGACAATGGAGTAACACTTAACAACTGTGTTACTAACTTACCAGCTGCAGCGATTCACATAACAACTGTGACAAGAAAGGTTGTAAAATCAGGCTCATTTGTTAAAACTCACTTAACAAATGCCTGATTTAACAACAGAAATTTTGGGCTCTATTTTGTTCATACTTTGATGATTACCTGGAGTCCCTTAACAATCACATTTGCTTAACGACTGTCATAAAAGTTGTGAAATTGGATCTGACTTATGGTGACAACTATCTTCTATTTATTTATTTATTTATTTATTTATTTATTTATTTATTTATTTATAAAAATGTAACAAGAGTTTGTTTAAAACTGCTAATCTCAGAAAGCACTGCACCGATTGCTTCCAAATTTTGACACAACGTTCCTTTGAAATACAGCACCAATGATATATATATATAGATTGTGTAGATGTCACACCTGTGCCAGGTATACACAATGGAAATGTAAAAAATTGTTTAAAAGATAGGTAGATGGATACAGAGAGAGCAGTGGGCTATAGGTATTATGTCATCCTTTATGACAAAATATTCTGAGGGAGAAATACAGTAGGTAGGTAGAGGGATGGAGATGGAGAAATACGGTAGGTACATAGGTAGGTAGTGGGATAGAGAAAGAGAAATACAGTAGGTAGGTAGGTAGAGGGATAGAGTGGGAGGGGGAGAGATACAGTAAGTAGGTAGGTAGGTTGGGGGTTATACAGTGGTTGTGTGTACGTGTTTGTGTGTGCAGGTGTAGATCTACACACAGATTGGTTGGCCATTTAACCAGACTGGGCCACAGCAACGCGTAGCCGGGAATGGCTAATCACAAATAATGGAAATCTGGACAATGAGGCCTTGAGTGTAAGAGAATTGGGGGCGAGGGTAAGCTCAGTGGAGGCCATTGAATATTTGTGTCATGTGCAAAAGGATCAGAACCATGTGATAAAAACTAGATATTCAAAACTATTTACCATGAATAATGTTTTATATAGATACCGTTATTATATATATGGTGGCTATATGCAACTGCAGTAAACCAGATGATAGGGTCTACCCGTATTCTATGTTCCCAATAAATCCCTTTTTACATTTAGTAATTTTAGCTTAATTGGTTTAAAATGAAATCTCACTTTAGAATTCTCGCTACATGCAAGACTAAATAATTGTACAACTTTTACAAGGTTTTGTTAAGTTCTGCAGTTGTGGGCTTTGGATAGGAAGATCCAAGCCACCTCCCTTTTTGTTTTTCTTGGTGCTAGACTGATGGGACTGGATTTCTTTGGAAGAAGAGCTAAGGACTCCCCAACTGCACAGGTTAGGGATGTGTCAGGTGGTTTAACCTGTCTGATGACAGCCTCCTCTGAATTACCTTTACTAGGGCAATAATTGAAAGCAGCCAACAGCCAGTACAGTCAATTTTTCTCTACCATTGAAAATATCCTGAAATTATATTACAAAGTCATCAATAGCATGGTTCTTTTTTATATGGACTTTTTACATATAAATTAATTTGAATTATGATATGTATCTTAAAGAAAATACAAAGAAGTGTGAGAACATTTGTCTGAAATGGTATAGGGCTTCCTGCCTAGGCAGGGAGTTGGACTAGATGATCTCCAAGGTCCCTTCCAACTCTGCTATTGTATTATTGTATAACATAGTATACTTTACAGATTTTTAAAATGTGGCACCTGTTTTTGGTAAAGATGTCCTTGTGTATGGCATGCATTTTGCTATACACATTTTCTCAGCAGCAATCAAGATCAGCTGGCAAGAAACTTTTCTTTCACAGTATTAAATGTGTAAGAATTTGTCTGGTTATCCAATGTATTTAGGGGATGAGACACAGGACATCTCTAGGTTTTTTTCAGAGTACAATACAGTAGGTGATATCCATGTTGGCAGGTCAGGATAGACAGGATCCATCTTCTGTTTTTGCAAAAAAGAAACCTATGTAGAGTAATCCTTTCAATAAAACACATAATTACTTTAAACTAGTTTGCATCTTTTATTATTCATTCATGGGGTTATTAGGATGGTCATTTCAGCAATGAGGCAATTTTTCATTTTATTAGTTACATCCACAACATAAACACTAAAGCATTTTGTCTGGTTGGGCAAAACATATGGCCAGAGGCTGTCTTTCATTTATTCTTTGCATTATATAAAAATGGGGTGGGTGGGGCCAGAGGAACAGTAAGAAATAAAACAATTCCAAATAATTTAATTCAAACCATCAACTCTCAGTGAACTCCAAACATATTCTTAAAAGCAAGTTCTTACTTGAACAGATAATACATAAGTTAACCAATTGTGGTTAGTTGAAATTCTGCGGTGTTCTTTTATTTAATTTTCTGCATTGTCTCTTTCTCAATAAACTTATTTTTAAATATTTAGAGATTTGGTTCATTGCTTTAAAAGGATAGCATTGGGATAGGATTAGGCTGGAGACTGTGTGTGTGTGTGTGTGTGTGTGTGCGTGCACGCGCGAACGGAGGGAGGAAGGGAGGGAGGAAGGAAAAATATCCTCGGTATATGTAAAATTGTGTCTCCTCTATTTCATAAGGTTTTGTTAATGCTATATTTTTGGTCTTTGGGAAGGATATTTTTCCTTCCTTTCTTTTTTCTTAGAAGATACAGGAAGAAGTCTTTCAAAGAAAATTTAAGAGCTTCCCGTTGGCAGCCTCTCATATTTAACTTTTGCTAAGACTTTTGTTTCAAATAAGTTTTTTTATTTTTAAATATGTATGAATATTAAATACATGTACAGTGTGGCTTCTGGGTATTGGTTTTGATACCCAACTATAATAATAGAATTAACCATTTTGATCACCTACATTAATCATACACACATCTTTCTGATCACATTATATAAAATACAATCAAATTTCAACTTCTTATCCTTTCATCTATCTGCTAATTTTAGTGTTATATAACAATATTCATTGTATTATTTTACCCCTGTCTAATTTCTGCCTGTATTTCCTATCTTAACACAAATCTTATATTAATCAGTGTTCTATTTCTATCCTTCATCTCTTGTCCATTGTAGTTATACTTCTTACAGTACTCATGGTCACATCATTATAACATTATAAATATGCAATTAAAAGTGTTAACATAATATTTACTCCACCAAATACATCATCCCTCATCATTTAATTATTCAATATTATTTTATCTTACCCAATGCTAATAACCATGATAACCTTAATAATGTTTTTGAGGGTATATTATAGTCATTTTTCAACTTCTAATCCTTCCCATTACATATATTAATTTTAAAACATCCTATAGGAGTGTACATAACAATATTTCCCCTCTTTCTGATTTCTACCTACCTCCATTCTAAATCTTGCTAACACATATCTTATATTGGTGAGTACTTTTACTTAAACTTTTGAAAATTTAGATGTGTCAATCATGTTCAAATCACTGTTCCTTTCAGCATGTAACCCCTTACTCTTGGGCAAGTCAGAAACCATTGACGCATTAAAATGATTCCATTTAAAATTAATCGATTAGGAACAGGGCATCACCATAAATCAGGGCCCACAATGAACCAAAATGTATGTCCAAAATCATATAAAATGTAAAAATTCAGCTATAGAAGTAGGAAAAAAAATGTTTGCATTGTTGAATTATAAGAGTGGGCAAATTTGTAACATTCAAAATAATCTCAGGATGTTGGGGGTGGGGCAGGAGGTACTGACCTTCCAAAGTGAACAAGTCCACATCCCACATGTGGGTAACTGAGCCCATTCTTTTCTAGGTTTTAAAGTTTTGGTTTTGAGTTTGGTTCAGGAGTGCTACCAATTCTGGCCAGTTTACCTGAACCGGTAGTTAAAAATGCTGCTGTTGACCCAAACCGGTAGTAAAAACAAATGCTTAAAAATGTTAAGAAAACAAACAAACTTCAGACAATCAGCTGTGCAATAATCAACTGTGCTGCGCAATCGTCTGAACTTTTAAAAACTTTTAAAAAACATTTTTACTACCTATTCACTCGAATCAGTAGTAAAAAATGCTTTAAAAAGTTTTTTAAAAGTTCCAATGATCAGCAACAATCAGCGGTGCCTGATTGCCTATGAGGTTTCTGCTTGTTGCAGGGGCCATTTTCTGTGAAGTCCAGCTGCTTTAACATTGTGTCTGAGTTAGTTGTGCAGCTTTGTGTTATTTTTGTGTAAAGTGAGATTGTTGATTTTTGAGCTCTCTGTGACTCTGTGAGGTTCCTGCTTGTTGCAGGGGATATTTTGTGTGAAGTCTAGCTGCTTTTACATTGTGTGTGATTCAGTTGTGCAGCCATACCGACTTGGTCACATGACACCAAGCCATGCCCACATAGTCATGTGACCACTAAGTCATGTTCACCAGGCCACGCCATCAAGCCATGCCCACAGAACTGGTGGGGAAAATTTTTGAATTTCACCAATGGTTTGATTCAATTCTTTCCTTTCCTTCACCACCCCACAACCATGCTTTTTTGTTTGTTTGTTCCCAAGTCCAGCAATGTTTCAAACAGTTGACACTACTTTTACCACTTGTTCCTTTACTATTATTCTAGGTTTGGAATTAGAAGGATGTCACATTGATTATAGTTCTGTGCTGTTCTCTTGTGGTTTAAAACATCTCATGAATCTGAAAACAATTAAAGTTTTGAAATTGATCCTTATTTTAATCATTCAGAAAATACTTTATCCGGAGTATAACAATCGCATAACTTTAAACTTTAAAATTCAAATTTTAGAGAGGCCTTCCATCTCTCAAAATATGGACATTTAAGTAAAACCACGTGCAATAGGTAAACACAAATGGAAGATGATATAAAATAAATGGGACTCACCTATGGTCAAATATAGGATAATCAAATTCTTTCAGTACCTCAATCTTTGTTTTGCTGTAGCTAACGTAAATTAACATTCTAGAATGCTTTTAGAATTCTAGCATCCTTGTCACACAAAAATATCTGCAAGTAACTGAATTATCAAAGTGAAATGGTAGCTTTGACTTTGAAAGCAGTAGAATGAGTAAAGATGGTAGATAGTTTTGATTTTTTTGGGCAGAAGAACAGATAAACATTGTGCTGAAGGATAAAAGCAATGAGAAGCTAGGATACATAATGGATAAAGGACATTACAAGAACAACCAGAATAATTAAAGCAGTAGTTTTCAGTTACAAGGTTCAAAGGCAAAAGTTGGCCATTGAGAATTATGCATTTGGAAGTGAACCATGGAGAGTAAGAAGAACTAATAAATTGCTCCTGAACCAAACTGATGGCTCCCTGGAGGTGATGATCAGCCAGCAGAAACTCATATAATTCAGGCACATGATTTAGGCAGACAATGGATGAAAAAAATATTATGCTTGGCAAGTTTTGGGGAACACAATGAATAAAGTGGATGAATGGATGAAATAAATCACTTGAAAGGCATATGAGTTGTTGCCAAAAATAGGTCAAGATAGTATGCCTTTACCCATCCCTGGGAATAAAAGAACACACTTGATGGCACCTAATTAACTTCCCTGATCCACTATAAAGAAATTATACTTTGAGCCAAGTAGCTTGGGGCACATCCATTCAAGAATTCCGTGGCAGGCTGAAAGCTGCTATAGGTCTTTGCTTTTTCTCCCCCAGATCATCTGCAATTTAGGAGTTTAAAATACTGCAAAGCTGGGTTTGGGGTGGAGGTCTAGGGATATTTAAAATGCTTCTCTCTGGGAGGGATCTCTTGATTCACCTGTACTACCAGCACCTAAACCTACAGTGCAAAATGGTCTTCTTTGACCCAAGCTCAACTTCCAATGTTTTTCTGGACATATAACTGCAAATATGAAGGGAAATTTATAGAAGCAATCGGTCACTGCTGTCTTCTTCTGAAGAACCTTATTTTAAAATTTCCCAGACTAACTACAGCACTGGTATTTCCTGAAGACCCCCATCCAAGTCCTAACCAGGCCTGACCCTGCTTAGCTTCTGAGCTCAGACAAAGTGATAATCAAGTGCTGTCACCAATGGCAATGAGAATTTATAGGATTGTAGGAGAAACACTACTAGCTGGTTGGTTTTCCATTCAACTATCCAGGCAAAATAAACAGGAGAAGAATGGACCAATGTTTTGTCGGTTTCCATTTTCTCTTCCTCATAGGACCAGCTGGCTGGGCAAGATGTCACTGGGAACAGGATGCAGTATATTTTCTCATCTCAAGCAACAGCCATAAGTCTTAGCTCAATTCTGTCAATGAGGCCTCAGCCTAATCACAATGGGGAAAGTCTCTTTTGTCTCGAAACCAACTAAAGCAGGGGTCTCCAACCTTTGCAACTTTAATTCTGAAGGACTTCCGCTCTCAGAGTTCTCCCAGAAGTCT
>JAPKID020001936.1:0-14011 GCA_026931265.2 Tropidonophis doriae | reverse complement strand
GGCTTCCCAAATTGATGACATGGGACTGAGTTTGAACACAGGTTCATTCAAACTTCAAAGCAGAAAAAGCCGTCTCTGAGGAAAGCTGAGAATTCCTGTAACAGAATGGTTCTACGAAAAAGAGAAAAGAAGCTAAGATCCCCAGCTTCTTACATTTCAAGATGTGTTTCCAGTATGTTAATTGGCCCTATTTCTGTTGGTGCTCATCCCAAATAATGTGAAAAGTACTAATCTGATTCCAGCATTGTCCATGGTAAATGTTGGTTTCATCCTTTGTCTAAATAATTTAATTACTTAACATACAGTTGTAAGACACAAAAATTTGAAATAGCTTTTTAAAATCCGAAATTGATTCTGTTTATTGCAGTTCAAGTATTTTTCATGTTTAATGTTGTTAAAAATCCAAAGTACCCTTTTATTAAAATATGTTTAACATACTTACTTGGATTACATCGTCCACCTCAGCCCTAATGATAGGACCCAGTATACCAAGATGTTTTTCATATTCCCCTACAGGACTAGGTGTCTGGAAGGAATCATCAAGATAACTTCGGAAAATAGCTTTTTTGAATGTGGTCCTGACAGGGCGACTTCTCACTGTACTAAGGATATGGAAGATTTGGGGAAGGAAAAAATGGCATTTAAAAAAAATTGCATATGCTATATATCAAGTACTTGGCATTTTTGTCCATCTATCAATACTTCTCTAGGGTCTGGAATGGGCAGACATATATTATTATAATTACAACTGGTTTGAGCCAGACAGATATTTAGACTGAATTTTGATTTTAGTTCGTTTCTTATTAATATTATCATTCATCACATTATCTGTCAGTCGTTTAGAGTAGATTTGGCATTTTTATTTTTCGTTACCTATTATTAATATTATTACTGTTTGTCTTAATATATTATCTGAACCCAGCCATTATAATTTATGTCACAGATTATGAATCATTGTGTATTGTATGAACCCAGCCAATTGCAAACCATTATAATCAGATCCATTGTCACCAGTGACATGCTCAGATGATTCCATTGTTGAAGTGACTAGTCCTATCTTCTCTTTGCCTACAGTTTGTATGTTTATTTTTATAATATTTATCTTTTAACGTGGATTTTTATTTTATATATATATAGTTTTTTTGTTGTTTTATATGACACTCAGTCACTTCGTGTGAGATGAGCAGCTGTACAAATTTCAGTTCCTTGACTAACAAAGGGGGCTCCTCTTTGATAAATATAAACATGAATCCCAGCTAGAGACAATACCCTGTTCCTCTTAATTGTGAATAATACCAAGAAAAGATTGAGTTGATATTTAGTTTTTTCTTTTTTTAATGCTAGAAGTTAATAAACACTTATTAAGCCTACACAAAAATGACTACCATAATATCTAACTCCTTTATTTCCAGAACATGAACTAAAAATACATTTACCGTATTTTTCGGAGTATAAGATATAATATGCAGGAGTATAAGACACACCAAGGCAAATGTTTTAGAAAAAAGTTTTTGCACTCTGCAAACCTCCCAAAAGCAGCCTGTTTTTCACGAAAATGGGCCCTTTTTAAAAAAAAACCGGCATGAATAGCCTTTAGGAGGTTTGTACAATGTACCGGGAGGGGGGGGCGGTTAAAATTGAGCAAAAAATGGCCTGTTTTTTGCTCATTTCTGCCCTTCCCACCCCCAGGAGCACTCTGAAAGCTTCCTAAAGGTTATGCACGGCCATTTTGGTAAAGGAGCGGGGTTTCAGGAGGCCAAAAAATGTATTCAGTGTATAAGATGCACCCAGATTTTTAGCCTCTTTTTTGAGGGAAAAAGGAACGTCTTATATTCTGAAAAATACAGTACACAATTGACTGACGAGTGAAATAGTACCATGCTTACATGAAAATGTTGTCCCACTGTGTTTCATAGGTGCATTCTTTTGTAACTGTGCACTGTATACAACCATATCTTCATACCTAGTACTACTGAAAATATATTAGACTGTTAGAGCCCAAAGTGCTTTTGGAGGTAATATAAATCAATGTTCTGCCCATTTGCAAGGATCTTGTCAGTATGACATCATATCAAAAAGTCGTCCAGCCTAATTTAGCTCTTAATAGAACTCTTGAAGTTATTTAACCAACTTATGTAACTCCAAAGAAAAACAAGAATCTTATCTCTTGAAGCAATCTACGAATTCATTATTAAACAAGTAACTGAAAAATCCCCTAATTTTTATCTGAAATTTGCTTCAATATTAGTCCTACCTGGTTCTCAGTGCAAACAACCATTTTTCTGGCAAAAGAACTGGAGCTGATAGGTGAGTAAGCCCTAACTCTCTTATGATCAGCACATAGTTTTCCTTCAGGAACAAGGAAATGAAAGCAAGTTCTGGATAATGGCATTAAATGTAATGTAGTTTTCCACAGTCATGGAGAAAATCTTATTTTTCTCCTTTCAGAAAGCTCCAGACATGATATTACCTCACTGATAGGAGGTTTCAGAGTCTCTTATCAGAACTGCACTCCTATTTGGAGGTCACCTGATTGACTTTCATGACCACATAGATATGTCTCTTCCAAAAGTGCACCAATCACCAATATAAGAATCCCTCTACTTTGTCATCATTTTTACTTTCTTTTTCACCTTTCCCAGCATTACAGTCTTCTTCCAAGAACTTTGCGTAATGTTTTAAAGTATAATTTAAGCCCAGTCATTTGTTAATTCCATTCCATTTCTGACTTTGCCATGTACAGCCACTGCCATGCTGCTGCTATAATGCTTCCCCCTCCTTGATGTAGCTTGTATCGGTACTTGGGTATGAGCACAAAACCATAGGAGGAATGCTTGTGGCTGCCTCTTTGCAATTTCTTGTTTTCTTTAACAAGTCTAAGAAGACGTCACGAAAATTACCTTTTTTAACTAATGTTTTCTTTCCTTTAAACATATTTATCTTTTTCAATCCTGCTTCTAGTTCAGAGTCTCCTGTTTTCAAAAAAAAAGCTTTTGGCTGTGATCATACAACAATAGTTTATAATTATAGTGCCTGGATTCATAAAACACTGTTGTGGTTCTTATATATTGGGGTTTGGGGCTTCTTCAGAATTACCTCTAGTATGTTCCCATACCATTTGTGTTTGACTGCTGAACAAATAATTTCTAACTCAACCATGATGTATTCAAAATACTAAAAAAGGGTATATTTTCAAAGCACACTATCCAAAAATGTTAGTTAAAACATACACACTACTGGAATAACAGTTTTAAAGCAAATAGTTAGGTAAAACTATTTTAAATTTATAGAAAATAGAATTTTCAATCTACAATAAACCGCAATTACATTTTTTTTGTAATTAAAATGAGGTTGTGCTAGATTTAAATGACATAAACCTAAGATTTTGGAAACTCTTTGGCATGAATGGGATAGAAAAGAAACTTTGAAATCATCCATCCAGATTGGATTCGATAGTTCTAAATTTGTTTTTATTTCTGTGTTAACATCTGAACAGTCCAGTTCTTCATGTCTATCATAACAAATTATGCTAATATGTTATTGCTAAACCAGAAATATGAAATTGAGCAATAATTTAAAAAATAAATAATTCAGTCAAACCTTTTTTTGAATGGTAAGTAATCCCACAAATCTTCTTCTGCTGCAATGTAGTACCTCCTTATATTTCCTTTGTTGATAGTACGTAGGTAGCGGCCAGCTATGTCATCAGGATTACGTGCAATATTACTGTCAAGTCGAGAATCTGTGATATATGGATTATCATAATACATTAACTCATATTCAAATGAACCACTGCTACTTTCATCATTGTCTGTATTATCTATCTCATATTCCTGATAGCTACCATCTTCGCCTGGAAGACCTAGTGTAATAATTGGCTTGTCCTGTTTTCCTGTCAATTTGGCTTCATTTAACAACTTTGTGTGGTTGGGATTATTGGAAAGTTGGGAATTGTTGAGATTAGCAGGTAACTCTAGAGGCTTGAAAGTCCTTGGAGTTAAAACATTTGGCTTTTTTTTCTTTCGTTGGACTTTTAGAAAAGGTTGAAATATATTGATAGTGCAGTTCTCATCTTTCTGGGCATCATGTTTGTTATTAATTCCTAGTTGACCCAACTCAAGTTGACCATTAGAGTTATCTGTTTTCTCTTTTCTTTTGCTAGGCAACAAGGCATTTTCTTGATAAAGTGAGGCATTTCTGCTGCTGTTCTGGAATTTATTATCAACATTATTAGTGATATCTGCTAATATATCATAATTTTCTTTCTTGTCGACAACATTCCATTCCATGTCTGTTTTCTTAGGGAGGCATTTCTGTCTCTGGTGAGATGAACTTTTCCAAGTCTTCGTAGTGTTTGAAATTGTTGTAGAAACAAAATTATCTAATGTGGTATCTGAAGTCAATTTTTTAGGTTGTGGCATTATAGAAGGTACAGAATCAAGGTTTGGCTCAGATCCACTGTTTTCCACTGCTTCTTTATCAGCTGAAGTTATATTCATTATAACTTTGGAAAACTCAAAGGTTGCTGCTGTTGCTTCTTCTTTAGAATCAGAATCATATTCATATGAAAAGTAATTGTCTTTTGAGTCATCTAAGGTAGAGCCATTTTCTGTACTAGGAAGAAATTTCATGTCCTCACTTGTGATGTTGAAAGCAGAAAGATTTCTCTTTTGTTGTACATAAAAAAGTAGAGCATACATCTCTTTAAGAGCATGCAAAGTTGCCTCTGTCAGAACTTGTCTTTCTCTCTTTTTATCCCAAATATCTTTTTCAAATGTATTTTCTTCTTGCTCCTTCATAGAAGAGTTTATTTCAAGGGACATTAAATCTTCTATATCTTTGCTCCGTGGTCCTCTATTGTTTTTTAAGTATTTGGCAGCAAGCATTTGCTTGCAGCTATCTGAAATCTGAGTAATATTCTCTTCGTTTAGGCTTTTCTTAGATAGCAAGATGCCAATCACTGCAGTGATATTTGAAGTTAAAATTTCTCCTGCCGAAGATATACAATTAGCATAGATTGTCTCAGATGCAGTTACATAAGAGTTATTTTGAGTTCCCAATTCTCCATTACCATGCATAGCATCACTGCTGTTATTCAACACTAGATGAGAGTTTAAAGATACATCACCAGAACCATAGGCATCTTCTTGTATAGCTAGGGCTGTGAGATTCAAATCTTCTTCTTCAGCAACTGACCCATTAAATGATCGAAGCCCTAACATTGCAGCTAACATAAGTTGTTCTTCATCGTCCTCTAGCTGTTCATTGCTTGACTCTTTTGTACTATCCTCATCCTCAAAAAATCCAAATTCTTTTGCCATTTCATCTGTTTCTGGGTCTGATACTACATTTCTGAGGTCCTTTTCTTTATTTTCTTTATTTTCTGTTACTTTTGGGGCACCAAAACTGACAATGTTGGCAACAATATCATCATTATCTTCTTCCTCTTTTTCATCTGAATCATCTTCATAATTGGCATCCAAAAATCTCAGTCTCATGCCATTGCGCTTCTCATGGGAACCCCATGATGACAGAAGCCAGGTTCCTACAAATGCAAAATAATTCATATTAGATAGGCCTGCTTATGTTTCCTAGCTTGCTTATACCTGATTACTGATGTTAGTTCTGCAATCAATTAACATATGGTAACAATATGGTACAGAATGCCATATTCTATACCTGGGCCATATTATCATATGTGGTGGACATGTGTAGAAGCAAAAAAAATATTGGACAAACGTATAAATGTGTTTGGAAAAGCTGGTAAAACAGCACATTGATTTAAAACCAGAAATATTTTTGTTGGGGATTTTGCCCGAAACTTACAGTAAAGGAAATGCATATTGAATTATATATGTATTAATTGCAACTAGAATTGTATTTGCACAAAATTGTAAAAGTGATGAGATCCTACTGATGAGAACGTGATTAGGAAAATATTAGAATGTGCAGAAATGAAGATTAATGCTTGCTATAAAGGAGAAACAGCAAACTGAATATTATGTGACATAGTTGGAGAATAAAAACAGAAGTGAGAAATAAATGGAGAATAAAGAATATATGTTAAGATAGAGATGTAAACAATATAATGATTCTTACTAATATGACTGTTAAGATAATTATATTGAATATAATTATTATATTTTCATTCATATATATGTTGAGGGAGAAATGAATATATCTATAATGCTTATTATTATTGTAAGATTAGAGAATTATTAGCAATGTACAAATACTGTAAATTTTGACTGTCTACATAGAGACATTTGTACCCAGACAACAGTATAGTAAAACCAAATTGACTAGGAATTGTGAGAGAAGTCCAGAATAACTAGAGGATACTAGGATAGGAAAGGCTTTCTAATATACCATGGAAATATAAAAGATACAGAAAATAGAGCTATAAACACAACAACAATTAAAACGATATGATACCCATCACTGCCTTAAAGACAGCAGTGCACAAGATGGGGCTTCTGAATTGCATCTAGCCCTGATTTTTCTTTTCCTTTTAAACTTTATTACTGTTTTATTTTGAGGAAAGATATAAACTCTATAGTTAGACATTATATCCATATGGAACTACTTATTATTACGCAAAATAACCTATTCTCTTTTTCTTCAAGCTCAACATTGGATATTTTCAGAACTCTGCATCTCTTGGTTCTAAAGGACTTACTAAGAACACACTTAAAACTAAAATTGAACATGAAGTGATTGTTGATTCCAGGAGCTAGGCTTTGGAATTTTGCTGTCATATGTGAGCTGGCAGATTCAGAATCTGAATCTTAAGGTTCCTATTCACAACTTGGAGATTATTCCTGAATGAACAGTGATGTTATAAAACCAGAGTAAACATACGGTAGAAAGTTGTATTGTTCAGTTGATACAGCAGGCATGTCATTATGGACACTGATTTGGCATCATTAATACATGAACCAATAAGAGTGGATTATGAAATAAATTATTTGGAGCGGGGTCTGGAAACTCCATTGGCCTGGAATTCAGCAATATGGGAGTTAAATGACAAAGCACCATGATGAAACACTTGCACTGGTTCCTGACTGTTTTTCAAGTTTAATTCAGACTGTTACTATAGTAGCATATGGAAGGCTCAGGCCCAAATTACCATACTATGTACTGCATCTCAACTGATCATCTTGTGTGCCACAAATATATTTAATAGAAATAACGAATTCTACCTTCTCCATAATAAATCAGGTATTCTGAGGTCACACCCTTGCCTCCTTTCCCATTGTTAGAGTTTAGGAGAAGGCTTGAAACATATCATAAACTCAGGTCATTCAGCACTTTGGAAATGTTATGCTCATGATTATTCAACTGCTTTTTCGACTAATTATTAGACTAAATGTTCTTGTCAATAGATATTTGCAAGCTCTCAAAAAATGGAACGGAGAATAATTGACACGGTGTAAATGCATAGACAAAGTTTTTTAAAAGAATGCAAAAGCAGAGCTCCTTTTGTAATCCTTGAAAATAAAATCAGAGGGAATGGAATGAATATAATAACAAATGATAACCAGTCACTTACATAAATTGGATTTTTGCAGTATCATCAGAAAGACTCCTGATGTTGATTTAGATTTCACCTATAATTTGATGGTGCTGATTTGTTGTAATCCATGCTAGTTTTATTTTCATTCTCTTCAGTGTTTTTATGCTTTTTGATTAAATTTGTGCTTTTCTATACAATGAATTTGATAAAGTCTTTAATAATGTGGCAAGCTATTCTGAAAGTTCAGTTATAGAACTATCTATAAAGGCAGAAAATAAATAAAGAATCAAACACAGAGCTATTGTTATTTACCTAGATTGTCCATGGTTACAGTAGCTGATTCACCACTCATGGGGAAAAGATTTAAAATATCTTGATGTTTTCCCTTGGATAAGAAGGTGTGACCAGACAGATGTACTGGAATAATCTCATCCAGTGTACCTACACTGGTGAGGTGCCATTCAACAATTTCAGACTGACGAAACCCCAAAATATCTGTTCTATCCGAAGCATAGCCATTGAGTGCTAAAATAAAATTTAAAATGCATTTAGGAATGCAATCTTAAGAATAGATATTTTTTAAAAAATGAATCTCAATAGTTAAATAGAAGCTGTTCCAAGTTAAATGTCTTTACAATTAGAGACTTAAAATTAGTATTGTAAAAATAGCATATTTTCCATATTTATTTTTATTTTCATTATTCATTTAATCTTAATAGTGTTGAGTTAATACAAAACAGAATAGTGACTTAGGTTACTACTCACTGTACATAACATTGGACTTATAAAATTTAGGATCATCTTTCTTAACAGTGGAGGAATTCCTGCTGTATTTCTTGATATTGTGGTCCAAGTACCAGCTCTTGTTTTCATCAAACACTGCAAAGACCGCATGCTGTTCCACATCAGCTTTTTTCTGGACAGCGGTAGACAGAAAATAGATTGAATTCAATTACCGTATATTCCGGCGTATAAGACGACATTTGAAACCCAAAAAAGGTCAACCAAAAATCAGGGGTCGTCTTATACGCCGAGTATACGCGCGGCAGTCAAAAACAGCTGAGGAGCCGTGCTGTTTCTGACTGCCGGCCGGGGAGCCATGCTGTTTCTGACTGCCGGCCGGGGAGCCACGCTGTTTCTGACTGCCGGCCGGGGAGCCAAGCCTGACTGCTTCCCGGCTGGCAGTCAGAAACAGTGGAGAGGTGAGAGGCAGCATGTTCGAAAAATATCATTCATTAAAAATTTAATTAAAAAAAGAACTAGTGTTGCCTCGGAAGTGGGGGGTAGTCTTATACGGCGAATATAGGCCTAAACCTATTTTTTAACTGTAAAATTAGGGGGTCGTCTTATACGCCCGGTCGTCTTATACACCGGAAAATATGGTACTATTGCTTTACGTGCACCAGGCCTGGCATCTCTCCTTATATTGAAGATACAATATCCTTCTTAGGCAGTTAGAAATTCACCCTGGGAATTTCTGCAGGCAAAAGAAATGATTTCCTATTGAGCTGTGAACAGATCTATTATAGCAAATAGACAATGGAGATGCCAATTCTGATAGTCACCTGGTACTTCAACCAATATTTGTGGATTTATCTGCTGGGGGCTTTCCAGCAATGCGGGAGAAAAGGGACACAATTCAGCTGGCGGTATGTCATTCAACCAGTCCAGACTATTTTTTATGATACCTGCTAGACTTGTATATATGTCATGAGGTGGCATTCACTTACCTTCTGTACTAGTTCACAAATGCGAGCACACACATCTGCGCATATGCTCACCCTTCCATGCATGCATTTTGGCTAAAAAAAAAAGGCCCTAAATGGGATGCCATAGAGACAGGGTGGGTGGGCGAGGCCAGCCATGATTTCCGCTACTGGTTCAGGGTAGAACAAGAAGCAATGGGTGGAAACTAATCAAGGAGAGAAGCAACTTGGAGCTGAGGAGAGATTTCCTGACAGAATAGTGAACCAGTGGAACAGAAGTCGCCTCCAGAAGTTGTGAAGGCCCCAACACTGGAAGTCTTTAAGAAGATGTTGGATAGCCATTTGTCTGAGATGGTATAGGGCAGTGATGGCGAACCTTTTATAGACCGAGTGCCCAAACTGCAACCCAAAACCCAATTATACATTGCAAAGTGCCAACATGGCAATTTAACCTGAATAATGAGGTTTTACTACCTAAAATAATGATAAACAAGGCAGAGTTCAGCTAATTGTTCTAAGAAAAATGTGATAAAGGCACTTTTATGCCCCTTCATTTTTTCTGCTTTTGAAATAGTACATTTAGCAACAATAAGAAAGAAAAACTTTTGTAATATCATTTCTTTCTTTCCCTCCCTTTCTCTCTCTTCCTCTTCCTCTCTCTCTCTTTCCCTCCCTCCCCCCTCTCTCTATCTCTTCCCCTCCTTCTCTCTCTCTCTCCTTCCCTCCCTCTCTCTCTCTTCCCTGTGGGAGAAACACAATGGAGCTGGGCTGGGGCAACGGCACACATGCCCACAGAGAGGGCTCTGAGTGCCACCTCTAGCACGCGTGCCATAGGTTTGCCACCTCTGTACTGTAGCTTTGGCTTTTACCATTCCAAATGTCAGATACTTGCTGTGTAAATGATGGTGCGTCCTTTTTTAAAATGTTATATTAGGTGCTGGCAGAAGTGACTGTAAGTGCTGAGGCTTCAGCTAAAGTGAAGAATGAAGTTCAAGGGGTGAAAGACAAAGCCCAGAAGATTGTAGATGAAATTGACTCAGAGAAAGTGGTAGCCGAGGCAAAGCTGGAGGCAGCCAGACCAGCCTTAGAAGAAGCTGAAGCTGCTTTGAATGTGAGTGGTGTTTAGCGTTGCAAATGAAATGTGCAATATAAAAAAATGCAGCTTGTGTAATTCTTCTGTAAATTTATGGTGAGAAACTAGAGAATGTTATCTTAATTCGAAATAGTTCCCATGTGAGCTTAAATTACCTGCTGTTACCAAGTTACCTTTTTGTCACATATTTGTTTATTTGAGAGGCCTTGTTTACCATCTTGATTATAGCAGTTTTAATGGTTGGTAAAATTAGTGTCTCCCTATTTTAAATTCCCTTTTGGCAGCTGAAATAGGAGTTAAATGTAAAAGAGTAAAGTTGCTTAGCAATTTTATAAAATATTAGTCAAATATTAGCCATATATTTTAGCACGCCTGATGATTCAATGTTTAAATACCTTAACTGAAACAACATTCAGTACACCTGAACTTCACTTATAGGCTACTACTGCGCTAATTAAGGAAGCACAACCTATCAGTGACAAAGCCTACTGTGTTTACCAATTGTTTGTAATTACAGAGACAATTACATCGGAGGAACTGATAGGTGCTTGGTTTTCAGAATGTAGGAGCATTTTCCGAAATGGGTCCAGACAGCCTTGAGTAATCCAACAGCAGCAGCAAATCATGGCCATAAAATTCCTTCTTCGGCCGTTGTGAGACACTTACTAGCTACTGGCCAACAGATGGAGTCAAATTCTGTGTTTAAAGTTTTACTGCTCCATAGGAACTCTCATTTTATGTGTTTATCTATTGAAGCCACCTTTGTGTGTGCAGAAACAGCTGTATGTCAATCTATGCCTCTAATGTGCTTGAGGTTTGTCACTGGTTGCTTCCCTGCACACGTTATAGGCTTAATTAATGCTCTTGCTAGATATAATATTTCAGGCTGATTTTAACCACATTATTGTAATCTTGGTACTGATGAGTCAATACGAAATGCTTGCATCTACCACTGTTTGTTTTTTAACTATTGTTTAAAAAAATATTTTTTCCCTAGACTATCAAACCTGCAGACATTGCAACAGTTCGAAAACTTGCCAAGCCACCTCATCTGATTATGAGGATCATGGATTGTTGTCTATTGCTATTCCAAAAGAAAATTGATCCAGTCACCATGGATCCAGAAAGGCCTTGCTTAAAACCATCCTGGAGTGAATCATTGAAAGTAAGCAATATTTCCAAGCACTTTTAATATACATATATTTTATCTATGGTTGAAATCTCATAGAATCACAGGGCTGGAAGAGACCGTGAAGGTCTTCTAGTTTAATCCCCTGCCTACGGCAAGAGTTGTTATACTATCTCAGTCAAATGGTTGTCCAATATTTTCTTGAAAACCTCTAACATGTAACAAAGCCACAGCACAGCTGTAGAAGGGGAAGTCATCAATTTTCACAATTTACCTTCTTTAGCCAAAAATATAATATACTAACCTAAAGTTCCTGATTCTCACAAATGTTTTGTTTTTAAGGGTAATGTCTACAGCAAAAAAGTGTTATTTAATGGGAAGAATTTCCCTTCCTCTCCTCTTCTCTTGGTCCATTTGATTCATATGTTCCATATGCAATATTTGTTTTTGGATTTGATCCTGATTTATCCAGAAGTGACCAAACCACATCAACATACTTTTGTGTCCTGGCTTTTTCCTTTTGTATTCAATTCAGATGTATCCACTGTCCTTCATAACTTTCTCTTTTCTTAAGTAATAATTGCACAATACCACAAGCACCAGAAAAAGTTAGTTAGTTTTACCCCAAGCAGGTACATGATAATACACCACACACACACACACACACACACACACACACACACACACACACACTGTATGATTTGAATTAATTTTTTAAGAAGTTTTTTTTCTTCAGTTTTCTTGGCTAGGGTTTTCAGAAATGGTTTGCCATTTCCTCCTTCCTTGGGCTGAGAGAAAATGACTGGCCAAAATTACTCAGTTGGCTTTGAGCCTAAGGCAGGACTAGAACTTGTGGTCTCCCAGTTTCTAACTATTGCACCAAGCCAGTGCTCTTTAAAAAGGTGATCAACAATAATATGATTTTGGTTTCTCATATATTATATAATTAGGAATTGTCAAATATCTTCAGTCCAATATCATTTTACACTTCATCTGTTTGCTTCCCCTGTTTCCTTAGGTTAGTTCTTTAATCCTTCATTTCAGCCAAGTTCATAATTATAAAATTTCCTCTTCCCACCACACAGTTGTGGAGCTTGCGGTTCCTCAAAACCTCATATAATAAAATCACAGATAAATAAACTGAGAATAAGTATCTGAATCAGCCAGAAAAAGTCTTTTGAAACATTCCATATATTAATAATTCTTATTCCATCATTTCAGTAATGGAACTAAAAGTAGTGTTAATGTTTTGAGACTTCTTTAAAGAGAGATGATTGTTTTTCTTTCGAGAGGAGATGTGCACAGAAAACTATTATACCTGGAAATGTGGTAAAGGAAAACATTAAATTTATAGGCAGTGATGCTTTGCGTTTTCCCCCTGTTCTTTTTACAGCTAATGAGTGGACCATTTCTCCAGAGTCTCCAGCAGTTTGCTAAGGATACCATCAATGAAGAGATGGTTGAATTATTGCAGCCTTATTTTCAAATGGAGGATTATACTTTCGAGAATGGCAAAAAAGTCTGTGGTAATGTGGCAGGGCTACTTTCTTGGACCCTGGCTATGGCAACATTTTACGGCATAAACAGAGATGTATTGCCTCTTAAGGTAAAATAACAAGATTTCTAGTTAATGAGAAGTAAACTATTACGGACTCTTATTATCATTTCTGTCTGCACAGAATAACTACAGGGACATCAAGTGTCTCATCTACTTTTAGTTTCAGAGACTTTGTAACAATTTAACTACCCTTGAAAACTGATATATTTAGTTAAATATAGGGATAAATTGAAGCAAACCTTCAACTGTACACAGTGTTGTAAATAGTGCTAATTAGTTAAAATTCAAAATCACTAAAATTCACCATTTTGAAAAAGACATAGCAGTGACTTTGGTTCTGTGATATTATTAATGATGCCTTTCCTTCCTTTCTCCCTGCCTCCTTCCCTATAGTAAGCCACCCAAGCCATAGCCTGGGTGGCTTACTATAGTTAAACAATAAAAAGCCCTCCTTAATTGAACAGAGAAATAACAAGCTCAGTGATGGATTCATGCAATATCCTGACCCAGAGCCTGCAGAAAGAGTCAGGATCTAATGGCAATGTTGGGGCCATGCACACCCCAGAAAGATTTTTGTTCCAGATGACAGAAGCAGTGATGGAGAAGGCAGGCCTCCTGGATCCTGTAAAATGATATTGTTTAATTAGCAGGATTCAAGCATGCTGATTCTTCTGGATTTTCTTGAGCAGACAGAGACAATTAGAAACAGGTAGCTCCATAAATATCAAACCATATGGTATGCAGTGACAAACCAGCACTTGGATACAAAGTGATTTGGACCCGCATATACCACTATGAAGGGATATTCTAGGCTGTAATATCTACAGACCCCTCACATTCTTGACATAAATTGCTTCAACTTCTACCCTCAAAATGACGCTGTAGGGCACTGCACACCACAACTAGACACAAGAGCAGGTTTCTCCCTGAATGCCATCCCTCTGCTACATAACTAATTCCCACAACACTATCATATTACCTACTAAGACTGTATTACCGTATTTTCCGG
>JAPKID020001935.1:0-14012 GCA_026931265.2 Tropidonophis doriae | reverse complement strand
TATTTACTTTATGTTGGGGGCGGGGAGGAAAAAGGGGAATACATCTGTATTGGAATTATGTTATTCATGTAAAAAAATAAAAAAAGATATATATATATATTTTAAAAAAGAACATTGTCATGGCTCCATTGGAGCCCAGTTCATATGAGAAGTAAAAGAGTTGAAACAGGGACTATCAGAGAGGCACCCTCCCTTGGCATGCTTGGAGAGGCTAGGGGCTGAGAACAATGCTCTCCTGGGCCCCTCAGATATTGGGGGAGGTGGAAGACCAGATAGAGAGCTGCCTGCCTGCACAGACACCAGGTAGGATTGACTTCTGACAGGCAGTGGTGCTGATAGGCAGCAGATCTCCATCACTCGATCCAAAGGCAAGGAGAGAAGAGGGTAGGCAAGCCCAGAGAAGAGCTGCAAGGGAGGAGGTCACCCCGCCCCTCCTCACAAGGAACCCTTGGAGTGGAGTAACTTAAGGAGAAGGCGTGAGGAGTTAGCCTTTGCCAGGAACAATTGTTTGCTTTGGATTACACTCTTCCGGCTTCGACTCATGCCTGTTGCTGTTTGCCTTGCTTTGTTGTGAAGATTGCTCTTTGCCTTTTGTCTTGGATCTTGCCCTTCTCTTGTGGACTGTGTTTGGCCTTTGCTTCACTATGCCCTTGCAGCTGCTTCTTGCCTTGGACTTTTTCTTTGCCTTGAGGATTTCACTGTCTTGTGCCTGGACTGTGCCTTGTGGATTGGACTTGGAACCCTGGACCTTGTCCTGTAGCATGCTCCTACTCTGTGGACTTTATTTGTACTATAGGGCTGTTATTTGGCAGGGAAAGGGGCTGAGTGTGGCTGCCTTCAGGGTCACATGGGGGTGGAACCTAACCAGTTATTGTAGGGCCATTTGCTGGATCATTTGCTGCCTTGCCCACCTGGGTCATAACAAATATCCTGAATTATGCACACACCTTCCAAATTGCCAGTACCCAACATCCAAAATATCATCTAGCTTAAAGATTGTATTTCTTAATTTTATTTATGTATTTAAAACATTTAGAGGGCCACCAATCTTTCAGCCAACTCTGGTTGACTCCCGGTCAAGTTTCTACATTTAACAATGTAGGTTTCAGAGAAAGGGGGAAAATATAATCTTAAATTTTCCTTCGCTTAAAATTTAGGTTCCATATCTTGCAGGAGAAGACAGAGAAGTGGCTGTTTCTCCAATGACAGTGCCAATCTTATAAAATAGCCTTCCTACAAAGCATTCAATGCTACCTTTGTCCCTAAGATTCAGGAAGACCTTGTAATTGAACTATTCAGAAGGGCATTTATTGTCTGAAATCTGTTTCTGGGACACCATTTAATAGCTTTGATAGTGTTACTGAAGCTTGATTTTATTAGTTTGATTTATTATTTTATTAGCATGGGTAAGAGACTTTCTTAAGGATTACCCTGTGGCAATAAGAACAGCAAAATGAAATTATTTCCGTGCTGTTATTGTGTCTGAAGAACGCTGGCCATCAGCCCTGTTTAAGGTAACTTGCTCTCTTAGGATGAGTTAGGAGAACACTTTCAGACTCATTGTGAGGATTAGTCTAGGCATTTGTCAGATAAAATCGATTGGACTCACTCAGAGTTGCACTTTGGCTGCTCAAGTTCTACAGAGTTGACTAAAGTATAGTCTTTAGTTTTCTGGGGAAAGTTTGATCCTGTTAAGTCCTGACAAAGCAGACAGAGTCCTTAGTGTTATACGTTTGGACACCTGCATTTTAAATCTTTGTTACTCCTGGCAGTAAAAGCTCCTAGAAGGCTTCCTACCTACCACTTGTGGTGGTAAATATTGAGGGATGGAGTATTGTTGCCAGCTCTTGAAGAGGCAGTGGTTTATCCTTTGTACAAGATGCCTTCACGCCATTCAACAGAACTGGACAGTTTTAAATCCAGGCTCAATCCTCCCTTTTTAATAAAACTTGTTGACGAGGTTCCCAGTTTCCAGCTCCAAAGGGAGAAAATGAATTAGCTGGATTCTTTTCAGTCAGAATTCAAACCTGGTATTAGCAGTGAGACAGCATTAATTGCACTTGTCAATGATCTCTAGTGAGCTTGGGATGGGGGGCCGGGGGGGCGGTGTCAGTGAATCTATCCTGGCCAGCAGCTTAATTCCCAAGCAGTTTTCAATGTCATCAACTACTTTCTGGACCAACGTATGTGGTTTGAAGTGACAATATTCTAGAATGGTTCTCCTTTCTTCAAAGCTGGTTACAATCAGTGACAAAGAAGATGAGGTCTACTCTAAACTCTTTGCAATTATTGCTACTTTGGCAATAATTATCAAAGGGGAGTTCAAAGACCAGGGGGAAAGGGGAATTATGGGAGTCACATGAAAATACATGAGACATCTGCAGCAATGAACAGTGGCTTCAAAATGTGGATGCAAACATGTGATGTGTGTTAAAAAGAGATGGCGCTTTGATCACCTCGTCCCATTTAAGGCCAGTGGTTGTCTCTCAGATGACCTTTCTGGATGGGTTTGTAGATGGCTCCTCTTCCTAGTCTAAGCACAAACATCACTCCATACCTATAAGCCAAAATGATACATTCCAAGTAAAGTCTTACCATGATTTTTCTTCTTTCATTATGAATTTGAAATAGAAACAAGAAACCGTTTCTGTCTTTGTAATTCAATGTATTATGTGGGAACTAATGCACTGTTCAAATGTTTTTCCCCAAAGGTTACCCCAGTGACACAAAGATACCATGGTAACAACTGCTAAGCTTTGGTAGGCAAAAGTTGGGATGGTTTTGACAGGCTGAATAGAAAAGTAAAATAATTAAAGTAGCAATTCTCAACTTACTTTTTGCAGAATAAATAACATTGAACTCAAGTGTGCTTTATTCTAAGTAAATGTACTTAGGACCACATTACAGACGTGACTGCACTGTGACACTGAAGCAAAACAACATGAAGAGGACAATTATATGCTCTTGGTTTATTCAACCTCTGTTTCATGACAACACTGAAGTCAAAGATCAGGGTATTGCTTGTTCATTTTATTGTGCTGAAACCCAGAATGGTAAATCCTGTTTCCTGAAAAGATGTATAGGAGAGATTTCAATTGTTGATACTGGATATTTGTTTACAAGGAAATGCGTTTAATGATGACCTATGGATGGCAATTGTAGACTGTTTTCATCAAAGAAGAAGATATGTTCCTTATCATCAGTGTTGTGGTGAGTTTTTTAAACATGAGCTGAGCCTGCTGTGAATTCCACTCACCACAAGCAGCTAACAGTAATGATGGAAAAATAAAAGAAATTCAGTAAACATTTGACTGGCTTGAACTATTATTTACTGGCAAAATTTGGTCAGATTGACATGCTAAAGCAAATAAGACACTCAAATATCTGCAAATCTAGTACAAAAGGCCATTTATAGAAGAAAATCAGGCAAATGTAATGATTAAATTTTTCCTATCCAATTCTTACAAACTCAATCCCTTTCCAGCCACTTTCTCCCCAAATAGGCCTGATATCAGAAGCACACCTGCTGCTAAGAACTAAGCAGGAAAGGGATTATGGAGGAAAGAAAAAGAGGCAAGAATCTCCGAGTCTAAATGTTGCTCTCATAGGTTTTTATTTTTCCTGATCTCTGGAGCCCCTTTTGAACATGCAGATTGTCCAAAACATGCGACCACAATTGAGCCCAACATTTCCATTGCTAAGCAAGACAGTCATTAAGTGAGTTTTGCCCATTTTACAACTTTTCTTGCCACAGTTAAGTGAATCACTGCAGTTGTTAAGTTACTAATACAGTTATTAAATGAATCTGACTTCTTTATTGACTTTGTTTGTTAGAAAGTCACAAAAGTATTCACATGATACCAGGATGTTGCATCCATCATAATTACATACCAGTTGCCAAACCTCTGAATTTTGGTCACATGACCATGGGAATTCTGCAATGTTGTAAGTGTGAAAAATGGTCACAAGTCACTTTTTTCAGTTGTAACTTCAAACAGTCACTAAAGGAATGGTTGTAAATCACGGACTACCTATACTATCAAGCCACCAGAATATTGTCCTGCCATTTTGAGGCAGGAAATCTGAAGACTATATACTCTGTGCTCTAATATAGACTCGCTCGCTCACTCTCATGTCGGAATCACCAAGGATTAGCCAGTAACATAACTGTTGTCCCAGGAATGCTGGTTTGGGGGCTCCTTGCATGTCTCCATTAAGTTGTCCACCCATCTACCGTATTTTTCCATCTATATGATGCCCCCAGGTAAAGGACGCTCCCATGTTTCATGTAGAGTAAGTAAGCGCTCTACAAGCCATCACTGTGCAAAAGCCATCTTATTAGAAAGTGAGTAATACAAGAACAGGCAATGCATCACAGGAACAATAGAGATAAAATCTAGAGTGGCAATGTGAAATCACAACAGAGAGGAATAACAGAGCTGCGTATAAGGTAGAGGCTCATCTGGCAGAGCTGGAGGAAGGGGATGGGCCATGCCTTCTCCTCTCGGCCTCCTGTATATAAGACACCCCTCCATTTTAAAGTCAATATTTTAAAGAAAACGTAGTGTCTTATATATGGGAAAATACAGTAACTACTTGCAGTCACCCTCTTTCAAACTGCTGGGTCAGCAAGAGCTGGAGTGAATGATGGAAGCTCTCTCCCATTACACAGCAGCACTTGGGTCTCCATCGTGGGCTTGCTAATTGTCAACCAAGCATCCTAACCACGTGAGCCACCATACTCCAAACCTACACTTAAGACTTAAAATGGCATATAAACCAAAGAATCATCAATATTCAGGGTCCCAAAACACTAACCTTCTCCAACATTTTCTCATCTTCTGCATCCCTTGGGCCTCCAGGATAGATGATCTTGTGCTTCTGCCAAGAACACCTGCCCTTGATTTCACCTTTGCTTTTCTGGCCCTGAGACAGAAAGTGGCTTTAAGATAGATATTAGCCTCTCTAGTGCAGCAAGTCAAATGCTCAAGAGGCGGCTTTCAGCACTGTCAGAAGTCAGCCCCTTTTCCCTGCCCAAAGGAGGGTAAAGAAATGACATCATTGGTGGGATAGATCCAAAAGTAACATGTACAGGAGTTCAGGACACTCTCTTCTTTTTCACTTCCTTACTGAGTAGAATGGCTATAAGCCATTTACTAAACATATAGCTGCATAAATTGTATGTTTCCATGCATTATACAGTATATAAACGTTTGCTAGCTATACTTGTTCTTAAAGTAGAAATTATGCCTATATGACCCCTGCTAATTACACCAATTTACTCCCGTGGTTTGCCATGTTAGTAAACTAGATTTCTTTGGAAAGTTGACAAGCTCCTACATTATTCCTCACCAACCAATATGCTTGTTACAAGTAGTCATTGACTTGAGACCATAATTGAGTTTGGAATTATAGTTGCAAGTCATTGCGGTTATTAAGCGGGTTACCTTGTGACTGGACTCTATTTTATGACATTTTGGGGGCAGTCCTTAATCAAAAGCCACATACATTAAGAGAATGTGATGGTCAGTAAATGAATGACATGGTCATTAAGTGAATGAATTTTACCCTAACTGGAAGTAGTAGCTGGAAAGCAGCAAAAGAAATGTCACAAATCACAATCTTATAGCTAGGGAACACTGGAGATGGCCATAAAGGTGAACTGGTTGCCAAAGACACAAAATGCAATGATATGACTTTGAGGCATGTGTGGCTATTGTAACTTCAAAATAGTTTTATTAAATAGCTTTTGGTAAGTGGATCCATAGCAGAGGTGGTATTCAACCTGTTTTCTTCAGCTTGGGTGAACCTGTAGCGGCAGCTGCAGGAAGCTCTGCCCACCCTCCCTGACATTATGCACGAGCACTGCGCAAGCACATGCATAGACACAGCACCAGTGCTCACATTTGTTAACCAGTAGGGAAGGTAAGTGAATTCCACCACTGAGCCACAGCAATAGCAATAGCATTTAGACTTATATACCGCTTTATAGTGCTTTTACAGCCCTCTCTGAGCAGCTTACAGAGTCAGCCTTTTGCCCCCAACAATCTGGGTCTTCATTTTTACAGACCTCAGAACGATGGAAGGTTGAGTCAAGCTAGAACCTGGTGAGACTCAAACTGCAGGCAGCCAGCGGTCAGCAGAAGTAGCCTGCAATACTGCATCCATACTACTGCGCCACCATGGCTCCTGACCATAACTAAGCAATCAGTCATAAATTCAGGGCTACCTGTAGTACTGAAGGTAATATATAGACAAAATGACAAATAACCTGTATTAGTCTTATCCCCCATATCTGAATGTCCTGTTCTTTCAAATTGATTATGTCACTACTTTTCCTAAGTGCTTCTTAATTCTATATTGTTCAATTGAGACACGTACACAGCACTATTTGTGGTTATTCAGCACTTTTAGAATGGGAGAAAATGTCATGGGGATACTTATAAAAAGGATGGCTTTTCTATTGGGTGTGTCTAAACATAAACACCTATTTCATGGAAAGGTACACAGCTGAGGCCTCATGTCACTCTTCTCAAACCTGAATAAATGGAGGACATGGGAGCAGAATCTCACAATGCAACCTACTCTTTTGAATTTATTCTCTCATTTGAATTATTATCCAAAACCTTTTCAACCAACTCTCCTAATATGTAAACTGTGTTTACATTTACATGAGTCATTCACTCCTCCTGACCACCATTCTAATATTCATCCTCTTCCAGATGTACATGGGCAGAAGAAATGTTGAGTAACAGAAGGAAGAGGGGAAGAAGTGGGAGTAGCTAGCTGACCTTTGTGTTGGGAAGAGTTTGTGTATCATTTAAAGTAAGGTTTGGCTCTCTTCCCTGTGCTGATCATTGTTGAGCAAACCTGAAGTTATTTTGCAAACAAAGAGCAGACTGAGCGGAATGGAAAGGCAGGCTTCTAATCCAAAGGAATTATTAAACTATAAATTAACACAGGGTAACAAGTGCCTGCTCAGCTATGCAGGTGGACAAAGACAAGAAGATAAAAATGGCTTACAAAACCCTTTAGGCTGTCTCCAAAAATCAGGCCTCATTAGGCCATTGAATGTGTATGCGGTCGACTGTGCCTCGTTATTCCATACATCACAATCTCACAACCAAACACTGCAGGCCATAGTTCAAAGTATTAAATCACAGGCTTTCTCAGCAGGCAACCTGCTACGAAATATGAGAAGAACATGAGGAACTAAATAGGCAGCAACAGGGCAGTGTAGAATTTGGAATCTAGTTCACAACTGCTTGCTTATTATACAGGGATGAACAGAATCCTACAAGTACTGTAGACATGGAACTGATCAAAGGGGTATTATTAAATGATCCACTTCATTCCTTATATAATACAGGAAAGGAATAGTTTGAAATCATGTATTTCCCCAACTGAAATGAATAATATTGGCAAGCTACAAGAAGGGGATGCACATTCTGCGTTCTTTGCGGAAAGAAGGGAAACAAAACATTAGATTTTGTGATGTCCTGGTGTTCAAAGTCATACTATGGCCTGCCTTCAAAACCATTAGTGATACATTAGTATTTGTCATGACTCAGCCAATGGAGCAATTCTTCTGATTCCAATCAAGTACATTTTTTTTAAAAAAATCTTCCTTTCGCAGTACCCAAAACACCTTCCTGAAAATGAAGAGTTCCTGTAAGAGTTCAAGACACATAGACTAGTAACTTAACAAAAGGAAATACAGAAAGCTAATATTATTTATAATCCTAAAACACCTCTTAGGAATTAAATTCCATCCAAGCCTCACTTTACCCAATGACTAAGTGTTTTCTGCTCTTTCTTCTCTGCTAATGCCAAGCATAAAATCAGCCCTGTCATCCGAATCCTTCAGCCTCAAATACATCAGCATTCCTTCCTGCCACTGTTTGGCTTGTTGATTTGCTGCAGCATATCAGATAGCTCTGTGTGTGTGTGTGATAAAATGGTTTGGGCCCCTCCCAAAACCATCTGACTGTTCAGCAGCCATGTGAATTGCTTCCAGTGTCCGCCGGAATTGCCTTACCGGCAAAGGACCAACCCACTGCCTTCACTTCTCCTCTCCTCTTTGATTTCTGGGCTTGCTGGTTAGGGAGGAAATTTACCATCTATTGCCTTAGAGACAGGACACAGACTCTGGTTTTACTGATTAACTCAGTTGTACCAGCAGCAGTGAATGAGCAATAGAAATGGTACTTAAACAAACATTCGTGTAGTGCACTTACGGCTCTAGATAGTCTGTGCAGTGTAATGAAATGTGCAGTGTAAGAAAACGTTGTTTTCATCTGTTTCATCTTTGTTCCATTCTGCTGATTATTAATGTGTGGTTACAGCAAGTAGGTTTTCTGATTCAAGCAAACATTATAAAGTATTCTCAGCAAAGTAGAATATTAATCGCTGATTAATTCCAAAATGACTCCATTTTTTTCCTTAAAGAATTTAGTGCAATATAATATCATTATTTTTTGAGAGCCACACAAAGTGACAGAATACAACTGATTTCTCACCAGGAGAAAGCTTTCACATTTGTTCCCTATTTGATCCTTATGAAAGAATTAGGAATGAATGTATTCGTTTATGTTCACCCTTATTTTTGCAAAATGGCATAACATTAAGAAGGTAAGTACCATTCACTTTTGTTCCTCTCGTTTCCAGATTTCATGGAGGATGTTAAAGGCGGGCTAATTAAATCCCTGAAGTATGAAAAGCTGACCAGTCCTCCTTTCTATCAAGGGGAAATTTCTTATTTAAATGGCCCTAAAAATAAGATGACATGATGCATGGGGGTGGGGTGGGGAAATAGATGCATTCATAAACATTCTTTTTACTGTAAGAAATCCAATTATATTAAAGAGCAGATAGACATCTATAATTATGGTAACCCGTGATGTCTTTTGCTCTCATATCTTAAATAACTAACAATAAAACTGTAATCAGTATATATAAACAACACAAGAATGTTGAGCTCTGTTATTATGATCTTCCTCTTCAAGAGCAATCCTCATCTATCTTTATAAAGGAAGGTAATTGTTGTACCAAGTTAGCAATCACATGCTGGGGTTACATATATCATTAAGGAGTCCCTCCTCATTCCAGTCACCACCCTGCAAGATAGGCTTTGCAAAGCTCTTTTCTCTGCAAAGAGAATCCCAAGTTGCAAAGGGTTTCTCAGCACAAGCAGTCATTGCACTCTGTGAATAAAGGACAACTCTAAATCTGTTGATTCTGACTGGGTTTGATTTACGGTGGCACACAGAATTATCAACATTTCATTCCGCAAAATACTTGGACACTCTTATCCTTGAGCATGTGCAGAAGAGCAAGAGCATGCATATTTTTTAAAACACAGGCTTAAAGAAATCAAAATAGGCTTTAGCAGATGCAGATAACTTTTCTTGCTGGTAGAAATCCCTTTGAAAAAAACAGTAAGGCCAAATTATGTTTTAGGAAATGAATTGGTTTAGTGATTAAGCATCCACTCTGCATATAAAAGTGCCCTGTTTTAATCCCTGGCACCTCTGGGTTGGACTAAGCAAAGATTCACAGACCACATTCAATGGTTTTGCCATGTTCTCCCCTCAACCCCATCTTGAACCCAGCAGAATATCATGTTGTCCTAAATATATCTGCAGTCTGCCCTAATGTGGAAAGGGGCTGCATTGCTGTCCATAAAGTTTTAGCATGCAAGCTTCTAAGCGCCATGTTACAAACTCTTGGTCAAAATTCCAGCTCTACCCAATGTTATCCAGCACATGAAATGCTTATCTCTAATTCTTTGAAATCATAGGCCAGCCATTTGAGTCTTCAACCTCTTGATGACTTCTTCATTTATTCATGCATTCTCACCTTTGAGTCGGTGATGACTCTTAGTAATTGCCTGGGCAGGTCCCTACAGTTTTGTTGGTAAAATTTCAGATGAGGTTTGCCACTCTCTCCTAGGTTGAAAGAGAGTAATGGCTCCGAAGTCACCCAACTGGCTTTGTGCTGAAGGCAGGGCTAGAGCCAGTGGTGGGATTCAACAGGTATAAAACAGGTTCGCTGAACTTCTGTGTGTGCACAGTTCATTTCAAAACAGCCCTAAAACTTACTTTCTACTGCAGCCCCAGTGAGTTAAACAGCTGAGGTGCAGCAATCCACTCTGCTGCGCCTATCAGCTGGGCTTCAAACAAAGGAAATATAGGACAGACTAGTGCAGGCACAGATGGGTGTGGCCAACTGATCCCCGGAACTACTGGTTCATACGGATCTGTCTGAACCAGCAGAATCCCAAACCTGGCTAGAGCTCACAGACTCCCTGTTTCTAATCTGATGAGTTAACCACCACACACAACTGCCTCAACTGTTTGCTTATTTGTTTGTTTGATGTGGGTTGGTTGAATCAATGCTGGTTCCTGGCAACTGCCTAGAGAAGTCTCTGAGAAGCCACAGGCAGAGCTAGAAATCATAATCTTCCAGTTTCTAGCTGGGTGTCTCAACCACTACACCAAACTGGCTCCTTGTTGACCACTAGTTGGGAGCATTTATTTTATTTATTTATTTATAAATAAATAAATAGTTGGGAGCAAAGACTTGGATTTTGCTGGTTAACTTCCAGTGGTTGCAAGCATGTAGCCAATGGATAAGTACTGCTCAAGAAAAAGGGACTTAGTCATGGAGACTAGTGTGGCAACTATTACTCTTAGAACATAACGCAAACAGAGGAATTCAGAAGGAATTCTTTGCCAGGCGGACTACAAAAGTATAAGAACTGATTCCTTTCAATCACACCTTGAATTATATACATTAACGCAGGCATGGGCTGATTAGATTCAAGGCTTTCTATTTTGCATGCTTCCTACTTTCTACCAGTTGGCCAATATATTAAATATATATACATATATAATGGCCACAGAAGCTAATGTTCAATTTCCCTTGCTGCCAAGAGGACAGAAGGGTAGGTCAAGAGATCAGGGACCAGACTGAGGTGGGTAATCCCACAGGAAATCAGCAGATCAGTGGAAACCAGAAGATTGTCACATGGAGCACATCACTTGAGGCAGCTTCCCTAATGCATATGTTTTTGGTATATATTGCCTGCACAAAGCATAGCATTTTAAGATGAGATATTAGGGAACACATCACCTTCAGAGCCAAGAACCTTAAGCTATCCTCAGGTGTGGGATGACAGTGAGATACAGCTAGAGGCAGATGGATATGCACTCAGGAAATGATTCCTAGATTGTCCTTCCACCAGAGCAAGCCTGAGTAGATTTCTCCAGATAGCACTCAGTTATATCCGCTTTTCCCCTACTTTGCATTCTTCAAAATGTGCTGGGATTTGTAACCAGAATGGAGATTTCTGAAGGCCAACCAGAATTCTGGGGACTGCCGAATGACTATTAATGACATGGAAGACATTCTCATTGCTAATGGATCCCTAAGCAATTCAAACCCATGGCAAGGCAATACTGGATGTTAAATATAAATAAATAATTCCGTGATGATAGAAATAGTTTTTGAAGATTTACCAAATGCCCAATACTGTGCATAACAAAGTACGCTCTGTGTGTGTGTGTGTGTGTGCGCGCACCAAAGAGATTAAATTCTTCCATCATGAGCTGTTGTGGCCCAGTGGTTAGATTGTAGTACTGCAGGCTACTTCTGCTGACTGCCAGTTGCCAGCAGTTTGGCAGTTCGAGTTTCACTGGCTCAAGGTTGACTCAGTCTTCTATCTTTCTGAGACAGGTAAAATGAGGATCCACATTGTTGGGAACAACATGCTGACTCTGTAAACGGCTTAGAGACGACTGTAAAGCACTGTGAAGTGGTATATATGTCTAGTGCTATTGCTTTTTTTTTTTGGCCTTGTCTTGCTTTTGTGAAGCCATGCGCCTAGATTAGAGGTAGAATTCAGCAGGTTTTGATCAGTTCTGGAGAACCTGTAGTGGAAATTTTGAGTAGTTCAGAAAAGCGGTAAATACCACCTCTGACTGACCCTCCCCTCATCTAGTCTCTGCCTCCTCAGTCCCAGCTGATTGGGAGGGAATGGGAATACAGTAGCCTTCTCCTGCCATGCCCACCAAGCCACACCCACAAACCGGTAGTAAAAAAAATTGAATCCCACCACTGACCTAGATGGTGCATACACCGAGATGGGCATGACAGAATTGTCAAGATTCTAATTTAGCTCATCAGTGATAGCACAGTAAGAAACTATAAACATTAGAATGATTTAAATATGTTTTATTTGCTTGAGGATTTTTTTTTATGTACTTAACTAATAACAAATTTTAATTGTTGAGGTTGGGGGTGGGGGAGGTGAGGTTGAGGATATAGATTTGTTCCAGTCCTCAATAAATGAGCAGCATTGTTAAGCTCAAAATATAAAAGGCAATCTTCAGCAGGAATTGAAGTCACCACCACATTTCATCTCTTTGGGAAATTTACAAATCAGTCAATTAAGTATTAATCATTCCTAATGCGGCTTTTATATAATCATTTTGCCTTGGAGTTGTGACTTCCTGTGTATTTAATCCTCATGCTTCCATTCAACATAAGAATGCATTGTTCTGTTTTATCTTATCTCATGTGGCTGACTGTGTGGTTTGGGCAGAAGGTACAGCAGTAGGAGAAGCAGACTTCACAGAAGCAAAGTGAAAACAAATTATCTCCCTGCAGTACACACGCCACACTATCTGGCTTTTCGGAAGGAGCAGGCACCAAACACCACAGTTGTCCACTCCACTTTCCATTTTTCATTAGCAAGCTCGCTCTGGTTTGGCCTGAACCTCTTCTCACATCAAGCTAGCCAACCTGGGTTTTGAAGGCAGCCATGTGCATGATTTCAGGCCTGTTGGGCCCATCAGCATTGCCATGGTTACAAGGATATAGCAAGATTGCGCCAATACATCAGAATATCCAAATGAGGCTGATGCGGACTCAAAAAGCAAGAGAGGACATATCAGCCACATCATTTGTTTAGTCTATCAGCCACCTGCTGCACGTTTTTTCAACACCCTGTATAGGGGAGAAAGGGAAATAAGGGGTGCTTGGAGCTCTCTGAGCTTGGTTGTTTTCTTGCGGACATTTCATTGCCAAACTAGCATTTTTAGGGCACTGAGTCTCCTCATTTCAACCATGAGCTGCAAATATTCTCTTATTGGTACCACAAAAAGAGAACATCTCACATTTGGTCATCCATTTTAGACGTTAGTAAATTATTTGAGAGAGAAATGCTGAATCTTATTTTGATTTGGAAAGGCTGAACTGTGGCCTCCAATAAGAAGCCTCCAATGCAACTTTAGAAGCCTCAGCTCCATCAGTCTTACTCCTCAAGCTACTATGCCACTGTCACTCCAATCTTGGCTCTGCAAATGGAGCTTATTTTCTTTAGCAAACTTGCAAGTGGTCCCTTCTAATAACTAGATCTGCAAATAAAAATAATTAGATCTGCAGAAAAAACAATTCCTACCACCCTGCCTTCCATCGAAGACCTGTGTACTGCACAAATCAAAAAGAGGGCTGCGAAAATATCTACAGACCCCTCACACCCTCCACATAGCTTGTTTCAACTTCTGCCCTCAAAACGTGCTATACGGCACTGCACACCAGAACAACTAACACAGTTTTTTTCCTGAACCCCATCACTCTGCTAAATAAATAATTCCCACAACACTGACAAATTATTTACTAAGGTTGTATTACTATTATTCTTCTCTTCCTTCCTAGTGCCTATCTCTTCCCACTTATGACTATAACCACGTTGCTTGTATCTTTACAATTTATATTGTTTTATTTGTTTCCTACCTAGTGTGATTTGATTGCTTATTAGTAACCTATGACTATCACTAAGTGTTGTATCTTATGATTCTTGATTAATGTATTCTATTTTTCTTTATGTACACTGAGAGCATATGCACCAAAGACAAACTCCTTCTGTGTCCCATCACACTTGGCCAATAAAGAATTCTATTCTATTCTATTCTATTCTATTCTATTCTATTCTATTCTATTCTATTCTA
>JAPKID020001934.1:0-14013 GCA_026931265.2 Tropidonophis doriae | reverse complement strand
AGAGAGGGAGGGGTGGGAAGGGCCAGCCAGGGGTGGGATTCAGAGGTTCTCCAAACTGGCCATAATTTTAGTTATGGGTTCTCCCGAATCTGGGCAAACCCTTAGCAGCACACCCCTGGATTGGTTGCTATAATGAAAGGGGCCAGTCTAAAATATCTATTTACGAGAATTAGACTTCAAGGATGTTCCTCAGCTTTTTTTCTTATTTGGGTTGCAAATTCAGAGACTCTGAGAAAAAGTTTTATGCTTCATGGAAAGAGTCTACTTTCCCTTTCTTGCTTTAACATATTACAAGACCTTGTGGCATTCTTCAGTCTTTGTTTTCATGGAAACAGAATAAATTATCCTCAGAGAGTCTGGCCATTGGACTGTATAGTTCAATAATGTCTACCATTCTAACTAGAGTAACATGTATTAGACAAGAAATGTTTAGTGTTGAACTGGGATTAGCCTGCAAACAGTGTTTGCGCTCTACCACTATTCTAGCGTATTTTCTCTTGAAAATACCAGGTCAGGTTATATCTGCAGCTTTGCTGTCACTCACAGAAAAAAAAATAGTGGTAGTTAGGAAAAAAAGGTACTTAGGTACACCTAAAAAAAGTGTTACATGGAGACAAGCTGCCAAAGAAAAGATTAGTGTCCATTGTAAATACCTTGATCCATTTTGCAATAATAGTTGCACTGCATTTTAAATTATGGGGTGTACCTTACTATTAGATGTGCAACCAACTCACTCACTCATAACATAGCACACTACGAAGATGCTCACATACCCATTTAGTGTAAGGATGACATATCGGTAAGTATACCTGAACAAATATTCTATAGAACATAATGAAATAAAATTAATGCAACTGTTGCAGAGGTGGGTTCCTACTGGTTCGGCCTGGTATGATTGAGTAGATAGTAACTCGGCCTGCCACACCCCCAAACTGGTTCTATCAGCACCACCATAAGTGCCGCCATGTTGTTTTTTGCTTCTGCGCATGTAGAAGAAGCCAGTAGGCAGTAGAAGAAGCCGGAACCAACCTCTGTTGAATGAAAGATAATGTCTTCACCTCCATAACTTTATTTTAGTGATATTTTAATATATAAGTAATACTTGAAGTGAGCTCTTTTGGGTTTTTTTTATTTTTACATATAAACACCATCATTCACTACATATGTCTACCAAACAATGTACAATCTTCTTAAATCTATTATTCAAGAACCCGACATTTTATTTCTTCAACCCAGTCCTGACAGTTCTTTTCACTGCTTTGTTTGAGTCACAAAGATGCTCACAGAAATACTCCTTGAATTTTGAGAAAAGATGGAAGTCTCATAGCACCAACTCTGGATTTTATGGTTGATTGGAAAGAAATGACATCCAACTTTATAATTTCCTCTTGGATGCAACATGAGATGTGAAGTCCAGCATTATTATGTTTCAGCAAAATTTCCTTCTGCTTCTAAATGCTGTTTAGGCATTCTATCAAAGTTTTGATTGCTGCAATATAGTACTTTGAGTCCATAGTGGTGCCAGGTTTAAAGAAATTTGTGTGAATAACACCATCTGTATCCCCAAAAATGTAGCCATCAATCTTCCTGCCAAATCCTGAATTCCACCCGGTTAAGCTTTGGATGATATTTGAGGAATTTGCACTTTGTTTCTGGATCATAATGTAGAATCCATGTTTCACTGGCAGTTGTGATGAAATACAAAAATCCATCACCTGTACTCTATTAGCATGACAGCAATTGTTGGCAAATATCAACCTTTGAAGCCTTTATATCTTCCCATCAGTATTTGAGCAACCCATTTTGTGCAAACCTTTCAGTATTGAAGAACATCAACACAGTGACTCACACGGTCCTGTGAAATGCCATGCTGACAGCAATTTCCCTTTGAGTGATCTTTGATTGTCTTTAATCAGTTCATCAAAGTTTCTCATGTGTAACTCAGTTGCTATCATAGATCATTCTTGAACACACAAATCAGCTCTTCCTGGTTCACTGTCTTTTATGTATTTTAGTTCCACTGTGCCCATTTATCACGTCAACACAGTCAACATAATAAGCAACCTGGATTTGATGGTGAATTTTAGTGGAGGTTCTCCTTTGGCAGTCAAAACCTAAATCATGGTGCATTGCTTAAAGTGCATTATTGAGTAGTCACTGCAAGCTTCCATTTAACAAACAATAGCAACACAACAATTTCTGACAGAAATTTATTTCTGGTTAGTTTTATCCCTTTCTCCAAGAAAATCATGGCAGTATATACAATCAGATACATAACCTAAGATTACTCTGTAGGATATAAGGCATTTAAACTTTATTTGCCTTAAGTAGTCCAAGTATAAATCAACATCCATTGTTTACTCTGAAATAAGGAACCTAATATTACTGTACTAGAATTCACAGTATCCCTCAGATTGGCTATTATAGAGGATCATATGTTCTCCACCTTTATTCCTAAGAGAACAGCTTGAGACTTTGTTATGGCAAGGGCAAACTGTTCTAAAGGCCTTCTTTCCATCATCCTATACTGACAGGTGTGGAAGTTTGCTGGATGACTTTGAGTGAGTCATCCTCTCTCATTCCAACTTGCATCCTAGAGTTGCAGTGGAAAGAAAATGAGAAGAGGGATCACTTCATACACTGTCTTGAGCTTCTGAATGTAAAATAGGATGGAAACCTACAAATAATATGTGGGGATTTTTTTCAATCATAAGCATAGATAGAGGCAATATCACACTGACAGAAAAAAACAATTGATAATACACCTTCAATCTGTGTTATGACTCATTGGCAGCATCACTATGATGGCTATGCTCTTTCACAGCTCCTATTCATTTCAGAACATTTAAGACAGGGGTGTAGATTGTGCTTCTTGTCTCTGATGGGGATGATCATTATTCAACAGCCTCAAGGCCAGAATGAAGAAGGCATCTTTTATGCAATACTATCATGCTAGATACCGTCTTTGCCCCAGGTTAATTACTTAAACAAATTCAAAGGACCTGCTGACTGGCCATTCAAACAATACAGCATGCAATTCTCAACTGCTCTTCCCAGAGGCAAATACGAGAATATATTTCTTTCTGATCATCATCTTTTCTTTCCTGAGCAAATTGAGGGAGGAAGACAAAGATTATTTCAGTATTGAACAATATGCTACAGGCCACAGTGCTATTGATCCCAGTCCGAGCCTGACGGTGATTGAATAAACCAATTTACTACATACTACATTTCTTTCAAACTATATTATCTGCTACTTCCCCCATTTTATTTTTTTATTATCTAGAATGAACAAGTTGCTTACCTGCAACTGATGTTTTTTTAGTAATCATCTCTATTTTCACACATAAGGATCAATTCTTGTGCAAGCTTTTTTACCAGAATCTTCTAAAACTAAGGCTAATTTTTCAATGGACACCCATTGGTCTTTGTATTCCCAGATACACTTCCCTTCTTTCCTTTCAGCAGTCTGTAAAGTACCAAGAAAAACCCATAATGTATACCAAGGCAGATGTGATCAGGGATCATAGACTAATTGAAGAAGCAGCATCACACAAACAGACGAGTACCAACTATATCCCTGGGTACTGTGCCAGTACTACAATCAATTTTTATTTTATTAATTAAATTTCTACACTGTTTATCTCACATAAGTGACTCTCAGGAAGAAGAGTAGACAGTACTGATTGCATAAAGGAAGCATCCCTACTCAAGGAAAATATTCTGATCGCTATTGAATGTTGAGATAGTAGTTTTATACATATCCCTTGAATGACAGACCCCAATAAAGAACTAGGGAAACTGACACTACTGTGGTACAAGACGATTGGACTCTGGAAATATCAGGTCTTGTAAGGAATGACAATAACCATTATTGTTCATTTCACTAACTACTTTAAGGACAATGATAAATTCCTCCTTGCATTTATATAATGAAGAAAAAGGTATTGGATATGGCTAACATTGGATAGTAATACTCAATATGTGAGAAGTAGAAAGTCAAGGAAAAATACTGATAGTCCTCAATTTATCACCACAATTGAGTCTAAAATGTTTGTTGCTAAATGAGACATTTCTTAACTGAGTTTTAGGCCTTTCTTACTACAGTTGTTAAGTGAATAACTGCAATTGTTAAGTCATTAACATAGTTGTTAAGTGAATCTGACTTTGCTTGTGAGAAGGTTGCAGAAGGTGACTTCAGGACACTGCATGCTACACTCCAAATGTCATAAATAGATGGCAGTTGTCAAGTGTCTGAATGTTAATCATGTGGCCATGAGGATGCAAAAGTCAAAAGTATGAAAAAGGGGTCGTAAGTCACTTTTCTCAGTGTTGTAAATTGAAGACTATCTGTATGGTGAGAAAGTTAAGTCTGACTTAAATAGAAATAGAACATTACCTTTGATAAACATAAAATATGCCAGAAAGTAATTTTATCACTATAGGAGAGAAACTAGGGAAATTCAATGTAGAAGACAGATAAATCACTGATACGACATACTAACATACTGAGGTCTTTGCTATTAAAATAGCTAAATTTAAGAGACAAGAAATATGAATGAATGGGACTAGATCAGGGGTGCCAAACTGTGGGCCAGGTGCATCATATGCAGGCCATGGTCATCCCAGCTCCACAAAGAATCATGAAACATCACATGACTGCAACATGATACCACAAGTTTGACACTCCTGGACTAGATCAATCAGAAGCAGTATCTTTTGAGGGCATGAGCTTTTTAAGAAAAAATTTGGTGGGTTGAAGTGTGGGGAAAAAAACCTTGAACAAGTAAGAGAAATGTGCTTGCAGGACTAGCCTCTAATTTCATCTCAGGTGAATTCACAACTTTTCACTTTTAAATGAAGATGAAATTGAAAAATATCTTGAAGTGGGCACTTAACAGAATCCCCAATCATTAGAGAGACTGCAGCTGAAAAAAAAAACACTTGAGGGTATAGAATTTTCAAGCTGGGTTTATGCTATCTCTAGTACACCTGTAATTTCCTCAGGCATAGATTTCCAGGTTTGGATGAGGGAATATGTCATTTCAGAAAGGCAATTAAAATTCATTAGAGTCAGAAAAACTGTAGACAACCCAAGGTGTCTTAGGCATTATAGGAATGACTGTAACTGAAACAACATTTCGAAACTGTTGAAAAGTTTGGCAATCAATATGATTAGTAGGCAGGCATATAGGATGATTCAATCCATTAATGGCTATGATATTCCACATTGGCACCCTGTGGATACTGCTTTCAAAATATTAGGTTTTGGCAATTACCTCAAGCCCGAATAACTCATCCAAGTCAGATTCTCAGAGAAACTTTATTAATAAGATTTATTGAACTGAAAAGAATAGAATTACAATTTTTTTATAACTTAATTACTACTCGAATGTTGCTAATTTATTCTCTGAAATAATTTAGGATGGGCATCTACTCTGTTTCAAGTGCTAAGGAGACCTCTTTGCAGATAACAAAGTACTGTTTACTAAACCATCTTCTAAATTGTGTTCAGGGAGCAAACTAACCTTTCTATCTAACTGAGGCCAGTTCCAGTCACTGGAAAAACTAAAGTGTAGCCTCGGGGCAGTGCATGGATAGAAGGTATATTTATGAGAACTTGTAGACCTATTGAAGATAGAAACCAGTAGGATGAACCAATACAAGAAAAAACATTCTAAAGAGCACATGAGTTCCAAAAAACAATGATAAAATGTATAGGAGTTTGTTATATGTTTTCCTTGTTTGTTTATAGAGAGCACTATTACTGTACTATCTGAACAGTAAAGTCCCATAAGACAGGTTTCAAATTCTGAAGCGTTGAAAGCAGCAAAAAGCTTTGATACACAAGACAGCTCCCTCAAAGTGAGCCTCCAAGCCATTTTATGATTCATCTATTGTAACCTTGCATGAAGATTTAAAGCCTGGAAGAACAGCAGCTGCAATCCACATTGGTGGAAACCATCACTATAGGTAACCCTAGATCTCTAGAAAAATGCAGTTCTCAGTTTGGATTAGATATTAAGTCTGGAGAAAAGATTTTGAGAAGTACATTCTGGACACTGTTATCTGAAATCTAATAAGGAATATAAGCTAAAGGTAGCTTCCAGGAGGAAGATAGAAAACTACTTGGAGGATCTCATTGTACTAAGAGTAAACTACCATAAGCATTATGTAAAAGTAAATCTTATTTAAGTTGATTGACTCCAAGCAATCCTCTATCCATACACCTTCCATCTTTCTTTTGGCTGGAAAAAATATCAAGCTAGAAATAAAAACATTGCATCATGGAGTTTGAAAAAACTGTTACAAAGCTACATAAAAAGTTTTTCACTGGTTTCCAAAGCAAGTAAGGAACATAATTGCCTGATCAATTTAACAAGTACTTCAAGGCATATCATGCCTGCATCATTGCAAGGAACTAAGAATCATTGGGGTTTTTTTTTCAGGTTGCTAAATGATGTAAAAGCTGGAAATGAAATGTCATATTCCTGAATTCAAAGATACTATACCCTTCTCCTCAAGTATCATTATGAGACAAGCTCTGGAATATCTAGGAGAATATTATGAAGCTTGTATCCTGGTACAATAAAGATAAAGAAGAAGAAAAAAGTTGATGCTGAACCTTAGGACCAATAGCAATTATTGGGAAAGAATTTTGACATGTCTTTTGACATATACCCATGAGACAGACTGCAGTTTTTATCTTTTGCTTTCTATTAAATATGTCAGCTGAATAACCTGTAAACAGAGGATTATGCCTTTCAGCTTGTTAGAGCTACAACCTGCAGCGTATTTAACCTCGCTAATTTGCTACTTGGAGAAAGCTTCCTACTTACTTTTTAATACAACTGTAGGAGAGGTGTCACTTTCTTCAAGTTCTGGTGTTAGGTTCACATACCTAGTGGTTCAGTATGAACAATAAGAATGCACCATTGAATACAATCATATCCAATTTACATCCTTTTTCATCAATTAAAGTAGTATGATACCAAGCATTGTCTCTTTGCAACTCTGCTGCTTTCATGAAAACATTCTATGAAAACTCTTATCGATAAAATAGCAGCAAAGAAAAAGGAAATATTAGGGATGACCTTGCCTTTAGACAAAGTGAAGCAGTTGTATCAGATGGCAGCAGACACTGGAAGACGGCAACAAGAAATAGACAACCAAGTGGCACATAGCGTTGCTGTGTAGAGCTGTTAAATAAGCCAACTGATGTGGGATATGGTTGATACTGCCAGCCACATGGCCTTGCTGAAGAAGTATCCAACTGCCTATTCAGTTAGGTTTTTTTCTCCTGAAATAGGAGTGTACCCTCTTGTTCTTTAACTTACATAGCGAAATTGCTTCAGCAAGTTCTACAAGGCTTCTTTGGATATGGGTTCTAGGGTATAAATGTTGCATTAATTTTTCCAGGAATTTGCTTCAGACTATGAGTAATGGAAATGAAGTTATCTTACATACAGTAGCTGGGGTGAATATCATTCTCCTGACAAATGTACTTCCGCTTTTGAAATATATATGAAAACTACAAAAGTAAGATATGCTTTAATAAATAATCCACACAACCCAACTGAATTGGACTTCACTTTTTATTCTGATAGACAAAAATCTTTCTCAAGAATTGATTTTTTCTTGATGACAAATGACTTACTTCCTAAAATAAGGAAGACAAAGATATTTTCCAGGACCTTAACTGATCACAGTCCGATATGGCTAGAAATGGAAATTGTTGAAACAAAAAAACCCCAAAATCATGAAATATTTTTTAGAAAAAAAATGCCTATTTTAAGATGATATCTAAAAAAAACCTTTGTTTTCAGCAACCCTGTATTTATCATACTTCATTTATGTAGGAACCAGATAACCAAACAGGGTTGATGTATAGCCCTACATTCATTAAACCATTGTTTCATAATTTCAGCAACTGTGTGAACTTTATCTCCCAGAATTCCCCACCCAGCAAGCTGGGAATCAAACTTTAGTAAGAGATGTAAGTGCATATCTTAGTAAGATAACTGAATAGAACTGGCAAATTATTAAATCCTATCACATTTTAACATTCCTAATCAAAATAGAGCTGGAAGGGACCTTGGAGGTCATTTAGTTCAACCCCCTGCTCAAGCAAGAGACCCCATACCAGTGTTGGAAAATTATTTTGGCACTGAGTGCTGAAACAGGAGCATGCGCACATGGGGGAGCACCAGAAACTGGAAGAGCAGCTCCTTGGTCTGCATGCACAGGAGTGCTGGAAACCAGAAATGCAATGGGAAGCTGAGCTTCCGGTTTCCGGCATGTGCATGTGCACCAGTCACCTAGTCCTGCAGTTTCTGGCACACATACACACGCGAAGACCAGATGACCAGCGTGCATGCATGCTGGAATCCAGAAGAGCAACAGGCAGTGCTGGCATGCCCAGAGAGATGGCTCTGCATGCCACTTTCAGCACGCATGCCATAGGTTCACCTTCTTAGCCCTATGCAATTTGAAACAAGTGACTGTCCTGTTGCTTCTTAAAACTCTTCAGTAATGAAGCACCAACAATGTCTGAAGGCAAGTCGGAACTTTGTGTAAGAGTAAACAAGTCTAGTTTTCTATTATTTTGCTTTTCTTGTATATTAAACTAAATGGGGGGGGGGAGGGAATCACAGCACTACCATCACCACCTAGGAAGAAAAGATAGGTTTTCTTTTCATTTTAACTTTTATAAACAGGGGGAAAAATGTAGATTACTAATGTAGATTTGGAAAGTACAAATGTGAAACAGTTACCAAAAATCTCTAAATGCCTGCTTCATATTAGAAATGGATAAATTGACACCAAAGTAGACTTATCTTTTCTAGCCAGTGTAGGAACTCTTAATGGACAGAGGTGCCCATTAATTCAAAATGGACTTTTCGTGTTCTTTGATTAGAGAAAAGACAACATCTATATTTATGTCTGATTGGAAACCTCTTTACAGACTTTTTGCATGATACAGAAAAAAATGCACTTATGGCTTAGGCTTTCAATGATTAGGGAAAAAATGAATAATAGCAAAAAAAGTGAACTTTTTTGTAATCATAGAGTAAGAGACATCTTTGTAATCATACTTGTATTTGCTGCAAAGGAAATAAGAAGCGTCTTTTTTCTATTTCATTTTACCTTTTCTTTCTGCAGCTTTGCTTTTTGTTTGTCTCTTTGTTCTCTTTATGGTACATTGGTTTCTGTTTTTATATTAAAATGAGGTTTGCTTGAAATTAGCTTGTTATGCAAACTCAACTAATTGTGGCTAACTTGATAAACCATAGTTTTGCATATGAATCTCTGTGAATAGATTCACTAATTTTATTATTTATTACTTACTCTTATCTATCTGTTTTGTTCTTAGAATACCAAACCGATTACAAACATCAATAAGCCCATATTCAGATTATAGAATATCCCACCTGGTACCTCTGACCCCCCAAACTGTGAACAACTTTCATCATTCCTCATTATATGTCCCTTAATCCCCTGTGATAGACCAGGATTTAAGTGAAATAATAAGTGTGAGGGCCATCCTTGCCTTCAGCTGTTCTAGAGGAGGAGGGTCACAGCTAAGAAGGCTCACATCTCAGCCCTTACATTTTAATTTTGTGGGGGGTGGGTACCTGTAACTTGCCTTCTGTGGTGGCATTTGGAAGAGGCAGTTAGCTGGATTCATCTAGGTTCACTGATGGCATTAAGCAGGGGTGAGATCCTACCAGTTTAATAACCAGTTCGCTGAGTGCGTGCCTGATGTGCCTGATGTGCCTGACATGCTTGATGTACCTGACACGTGCTGCATGAAAAATTATATAGCCTAGGGGTGGGTGGATAGGCCCACCTGAAGGTCAGAGCGAACCGATTCTCTCTCAGCTGATCTTTGGAGCTACAGTTTCACCTCAACCAGGCCAAATCGGTAGAATCCCACTCTTGGCATTAAACCATGGTTTACTGAATGAATCTGAAATGAGACGCTGCAGCACCAAAGGGAGAAAATGCATCTTCTCCTGAGAAGGCTTGCATAAAATTTGCATAAAATTTGTGAGTCCCTTAGGGGAGAGGGGGCGGTCTATAAATCTAAAATAAACATAAAATAAACATAAACATATACTGATTTATATGTATAAATCCACATTTATAAATAATGACTGCACCTTCGGTGGAATACAATGTATCTTAGCCTGCATGGAAATCGGTGGGAAGCCAGCTCAAGGTCTGTGCAGATGTTAATTGCTGATGCCCAGTGTCAAGGCTCCTGCTCTTTTGATTTATTATTTTAATTGATTTGGGATTCAACAGATCTTCAAACAGAAGACCGCTTTTCCTAAATTGGGGCACACGGCAACTCAAGATCCAAGCCGCTGCTAGTTTAGAAACCAGTTCTGTGTTGCATGTTTTAGTTTAAGAAAAAGTCACATTTTAATCCTTGGTTCCATTTTCTCTGCATTGTTTTACCTGCTTTATTTGGCATGTGCAGTCCCTGCCCAGTATTTCTTTTTAGCTCTCTAAGAATACTTAATGGCATCCATATTTTTACCTCTTTAAAATATATATTATTCCGATAATATGAAACAGGGATGCTTATTTCTAGAAGTGAAGCTAGGCATTTCTTTTCCCCCTCCTGCACCCCCTCCACTTTTCATAAGTTTATTGGACTAATTGATTACGATGAATAATACATCTATAACAATATCTCCCACTGCCCCTCCCCTGCTGTTAAAATTGAAGCTTTAATGAAAGTTTGCTTTAATTATATCATCCTACCCCTGCTGTTAACAGACTGTATAATATCTAACTGCAGCCCTCAAAATGCTCTGTATGAGCAACTCCCGGGGAACATTCTAGAGCAGCAGTCGGAAATCAGCTCCCCTGCGTTAGAGAGCTTTATAGCACAGACAGACAGTCAGAGCACACTTACTGTAGTCTAGCTTTGCTGAAATGAATGAAAACCATTGGAGGCGCAACTCTGAGTGCTGTGTGAATCACAGAGTGTGTGCATCTATCCCTCTGCTCACCTCCAATGGTATGACACAACTTGCTGCAGCCAACATGCCATGGTCAACTTGCCATGGCCATGGTTAATTCATCACAGCCAACTCACTGCAGAACAAGTCAAGATGGTCAACTCGTCACAGGACAACTCACTGTGGGACAATTCAACAATGCAATTATTTTAAATATTTTTAAAATAAAATAGTCATTCACATTTCATTTTGTCACTGCTTTGGCATCCTTTCTTTAATTATTTGATTCCACTATTTGTCAACTCTGAAGTGAACCTGGCTGAAGCCTTCGTGTGCTGCCTCATAGTTGCCACAAAGCCAGAAAGGGGGAGGAGAGAGGGGAAGTAGATAGCCAGGCTCCAGTCAAAACAAAGTGCTTTCTTATGGGAACCAAGTTCATTGAAACAGTGCCCATTAAAAGTGGAGAAGAGTCTGCCTTCCATCTTCATTGGACACTGTGACCAGTGACACTTGGGAGTGGGGAGGTTGATTCTTTTAATTAGGTGAAAACCGTGGGAACTGTCAGAGTTGGTTTTCACCAGCTGTGCTGATATGATATATCCAATAAATATATCTTTTGAGGAATCTACCTGCCTCAGAGTTATACCTTCAATTGACGCATTACTTGGTACGCTGACACTGTTTCTTCAATAACTTTTTACATCCAAGATGGCGGGGTGCTTAGGCGCAGCGGCTTTGAGCTCCTGGTGTCACAGCAGACTTTCCCATCAAAAACTCGCTCTGAACCTACTGTGAGTTAGAGAAACAAACCTATCAACTGATTATGACACATTAGTTAAAGAAAAAAAAAGGATTACTCAGATTTTTTAGGACAAGTAAGAAAACAAGTTTCAGGCAGAGAAATCCTCAGGAGGAAGTCTAGATCTGGGTAGTGGAGAATTTTTAAAACCCATTGTTGTAGGTTGAGACAAGGTCCGACTCCGGTTTCTCATAGTAAATCTTTATTGTTGGAAAGCTCAGACTTCAGCATGGTACAGCAGAGATTCAAAAACCCTGCGCTAAAGCAGCTCCTTAAATACTCTTTCTGGGCCGGAAGCCCAGGCAGCTGAATCCACTGATTCAAACCGGCCGCGTCTTAGCCAATCATACGCGGCGGCAGTTAGATTTTAAACGGTCGTAAACCCGAAGACTCAACAAGAAGTTGTTCCCATTCCCATTGTTTTTTGTTCATCCATCCTGTTGTTCTATTTAGGTAAGAAAATATCTCTGAAACAATAACCCTATGGTTGCCTAATTAACATTAAAAACACTTCTGCAAATAGTAAAAACAATCTTCAAAAAAGTAATAGCACTAAGAGGTTCAACTTGCCCTTTCCTGTAAACATAGGCAGAGTTTTCTGCTTTTAAAACAGCGGCAGACTTTCATTTTGATGTCACAGCACTGTTTTCATAATTCAGCCCTCTCTTCCATCCCCCATTATGCCCCTTGTAAGGCCATCTCACCAACATCTAGTCTCACAGTTCTAGTTCCACAAAATTTGCTTCTGGATGGAAGCCTGGAAATGTTGCTATGCCTCACAGCTTTTTCATGAAACAAGATACTGTAAAAGTCTTTGCATATTTATTTAAGAATAAATTGTACTGAAACCAACGAACCATCTTTCATTTTAAAATTCCAGCTCACATAGGGAACTAATTGTAAATTTCCTTACACATAGCGAACTAAAGTGAATTCTTTAATTCCTATTGAAATTAAGGATAAAATAAAAAGTAATTAATCTCATTGATGTGAATTGGATCTCAGCACACTAATTTTTATTGGATGGGGGATTCAGAAAAACAGGACTGTTTTAAAACAGCTGTAGTATCTCTTCCTGAATCTTTCAGTTTTTTAATTGTTTCTTCAACCATGTCATCATATTAAGGAATCAAGTAAGAACAAGAACTACAAGACTCCTTTGCCTTTGATTTGCTCAGTCATCTGTTACTTTTGGATACAGATTTCATCTATACTTTTGAGCAGGTTGGGAATTAATGAGACTGAAATCTGTCAGAAAGTGAAGCAATTAGGTAGAATATGCCCATGAAGGTAGCAAGCATACTGTCAATGTCTCTTTCTCCCACAAGTTTCTTCCCTGCAGGTTCTGGGAAAAGGCTAATGATGGACTAATAACAATGAGAAAAATTTCCCTGAAGATGTAGAGTGATGTTGTACTTGGTTGTCATATTTATTTGATCAAATGAATGCTCTTGCAACCAGCCTCATTCTGAGGTGAATAATGCCTTGATAGATAGTGAGGCAGTAGTTGTGATAAAGAGTCATTTAAACTTTCAAAGCGTTGGAGGACAGTTGTTGAATAAGAGTCTGATGACTGAAGCCATTTGCAAAAATAATCCTTTTTGTGTCTTGCAAAACTAAATAATATTGCGAAGAGCATATTTGTGGTATATACAGATCATTAAAGACAGCATGAATATACTGCTGTCATACTCAGTGTTTCTGCTTGTACAATACATCAGCAAAATATTTATAACAAGAAACAGAAGAAAACTACATTTTTCTTCCAGGGAGTCAAAAAAAAATCTAAGAAACCAAATTGTAAAAGGGATGTTTGATGCAAAGTTAGCAGTGAACTGGAACATTTTTATAATGAACTAGTGTCTTATAAAAATAGGAAAATTTTTTTGAAGTATTACCAAAAATACGTATCTGTGACATATTTAGATGTTGATGTAACATACCTACTGACACCATGTTCGCCACTAGGAAGAGCTGTTAGAATCTAGAATTTCCTACCCTTCATTTAAACAATATTCTACCTTAAGAAAATTTAACAGTTTCACACAACCTCTGACCTTAACCCCTTACATGCTGTAATTTTGTATCTCAATATGAATATCTTCAACACATTTTTCTAGATTTGAATGGATCGGGAAGCTGCAAGAAAGAAGAGCCCTTAGATATTCCACGAGGAAGTGAGACACTTCCAAAGGTGAATTCCCATCCCCCCCACCCCCCTTTGCAGCACCCCCAGAATTA